>MU913570.1:23873-34484 GCA_036418165.1 Cooperia oncophora | reverse complement strand
GCAAGTGAGAGAGGGAATCCGGAGCTCCGCACTCCGCCGACGATCGAAGATCAGAGACGCCGCCGCATTTGCCAAGGTTTCGAAGATCAGGTGGGCCGGGCACGTCATGCGTTTCGAGGACGACCGCTGGACCAGAGCGATCACCGACTGGATTCCACGGGATGTCAAGCGAACGCCTGGACGACCGCCTATGCGATGGTCAGACTTCTTCGTGAAAGCTCTGAACGAATGGTATGAAGTTCATCGTGTCCCTCGAGCAGAGAGAGTCATTGCACGTTGCAGGGACGAATGGAGACGTTACTGGCGCCCGCTCGAGGAACTCGATGATCAACGGGAGCACAGGTGATACAGGTGAACTCACCTGATATTTCTCGCCAATGGCTGGTTCCTTGTAAACAAAACGCCTCAGTGTAATAACGGGCACATCCTCATCGCCGTTGACAGAAGCGGTTTCTGGGACTCGATCCGAATCGTCGGTATCATCCGCCAGCATATCACTGGACGGTTCCCTTCTCGTGACGAACTGATCATTCGGTATGTCATCGTCGTCAGTTGGCTGCTGATCGACGCTATCTTCAGTCGGCTCATCTGGGCTACCAAAGAACAATCGTAAGCGAGAAAAATCCTTGGGTGGGCGAACAACGACCGAGACTTTCTCAGGATTAGAAGGTTGTAGAATAGGATTCTCATTTGGTTGTGAAGTATCACCAACCGCTACGGCACTAGGAAAGCGGTCTGGAATGGCGTGAACTGGAGGCACGGTCTGAACGTCACCACCAGCGAGAGCCTTGTCGTCGGAAGTTTTATCTACGAGCTTGTGTTCCTCTAACTTTGAAGATGCGGTATCCTTCGAAGAGCGGTCGCCTCTTCCAGCTACACCAATCGACTCGAGACTAACATTAGCTTCTACAGCCAAACGGCCATCGGTAGGCACCACCAGTGCAGTAGCAACCTCCTCAATTGTTTCCACCTTCTCTAAGCGTACACTCAAATCAGCCTCCTGCGATGTCGCATTCTTGCGTACAGCTTCCTAAAAATTGTGGATGTAATTGTAACATAAATGAAATATGGTGAATCAGGAGCCGCTCGCCGCTAGGAACTCCAGAATTACCGCTCCCCGCTGCCTGAAAAGGATCTGAAAGGTCAAGGATCCGCGATTGTGGATGTTGCGTTCCAAGTTCGAACCTGTCGCGGTAAATCATCCTTCCTGGATAACAAAAGAGCAAGAAATCGAAAAGACCGCCAAACTAGATAGAACCGGCGCTTCCTGGCAAGTTCTCCGAACCTGCTCGTTGTGCTGCCAGCAAAGCTATACTCGAAATCCCTGGATCGTAGCGGGTAGGCCATGTTTCAACTTAAGCTGAAGGTGTCTATGCTTCTAAAAAGATTTTCATCTTGACACGATTGATGTCGTGCCTCTATACAACACAGAACAAGATGACAGTTGTCCCAGACTGGAATGTTCCACGAGTAACGAGTTCCATGCCATGTTCAAATGCCACGTCTACTCTGGCTCAGGGATAAGGAGTTTATCTCCTCTGCCACTGGCTCACTGATCGTTTCTTCGCGTCATCCAATGGCAATATCACCTGACAGCGAAAAAAATTCACAGAAAACGCGATGGAGAAAACTGAATTTGTGGCAGAAAATAGGCTTTGAGTTCCGGTGGGCAGGACAACTAGGGAGGCGTCAGAATTGCCACTTATGGTTAGTACAGGGAAGGACGCCTGAACTGCTTGAACGCGGGGACTATCATTAAGAACGCTTTAAGAATCTTTTTTCCAGGTGCGAGAAAAATTCTCCCGGTGTTGTCTTTTCGCGGTTTTCCCCGTTTCACATGCAATATTTTTGCAATTTGTTCCCCATCTCCTCCCTCGCCCCGAGGCAAAATCTGGGGAACAAATTGAAAATCTTGAAAAAGGTGGTAGGAAGTTGGGAAACGCCGGTGGATGGGGTAGGTAGGACAGGGGATCGGGAAGAGGGATCGTGCCAGAGGAGAAAATCCCGGTGGGGGGGGAGGTAGGGGTGGAATTCTGCGAAAATTTTTCCCAGCGATAGGACGTGCCCTGTGCTAAATACTAAGTCAAGCAAATTCTCACATTTATGATGCTCTCTATCTTTTGATGCACGTCGTCACTCTCAGATGTACTCGCCACCACTACAATATTACGAGAGAGCATAGTTAGCGTTTCAGCTGTGTCCAATGTACGTCGAGACGGGATTCGATGGTCATCTTAAGGGAAACTTTATTTGCCACCTAATGCACCTCTCATATTCCTTCACAATCTCTGAAAAAAAAATGCCTTTCTTTTCTGCGTATCTTTGTGTCGTAGAAGAGGTAAAAGGAAAGAATACCTCTCATGAAGCAATTGAGAACAGGTGCTGACCTCATGTGCTTTTATAAAACAAAACTCGATTGCAGACTGTTGGCAAACTTTCGGTCACTCTAGTGAAGCAGTACAAGTGCAAATGTCATTATGAATCGCATGTGCATGACTCTTAGGCTATTTGACAGAAAATGCGTGTGAAAGAAAACCGATCTCTATTAGTGTGTGGACGCGAATCTTTCGCACTTAATTTTTAAGACTTCGATCTATTCCAAGAGGTGGCCCCTCACTTCTAACGGTTCCATAATCGTATCATGAAGCCCTCAAGAAGAGTCCAAAACTTTCAAAACAACTCCTCTGGAGATGACACCATTAAGGCGGAAAAGGAAATCGTTATCATAGACAGCTTCGTTAGCAGCAAATGAATAGTGAGTACTTCTGAGCATTCTAGAGAACATAACATTCCTTCATCCTTCCCTACACGATTAAATAACGCTTCCGTGTGGCAGCAGAGCTCACCCTGAAGGCAAGTGGCTTATAAATCCCAAAATGTGTAGGACTAATACGCCTACGACAGAAAGGCACCCCTGAACAGACACTGCGTGGCACCTTTCCAAGGAAGGTGGCCTTATAGCGCCCTATCAAGCTGCATTGCCAATCCGGATGCACGCCCACCCACAAATGGACGCCCGATGCTTATGCTCGTATAGCTTCATTTGCGAAGTACAATATGAAGCGAAGGGATTGCTATGAAGCGGCTGCGATGCTGCATGGATATATAGCTACATAGATGGCAGCCGTTTCTAACGCAGCGTTACTGGCACGCTACCAACGGGAAACTTGTCCAAATCGCTATCTGAGTTGTATGACTGAAAGAACAAAGGCTTTTTATCTTGCAACAAAGACTTTTTGGACCGTCTCACTTCGCTTTTTCGTCATTTTTCCACTATGTGGCACCCCTGTGACATTTTAGACCGAGTACTGTATCGTCATGCCCTTAAGCTTTCAAGCGGTAGTGCCATCGGCGTCGGAGCTGCTCTTCACGTTGTTGGGGGCTCAGCGAGGGATATGCTATTGTCATGATGCCGGAACCGCTATGATTGACAAAGGGCTTGATGGGGCAGATCATACAAGCTCGTAGGGCGAAAAACAATTGCAACGCTCATACTAAACAGCCAAGGTTCCAAGATGAAAGAAACTGGAGAATCTTTCGGTGATCTGAGATCAGAAAAGTTCACGAGAACGAGTTTCTGTTCAAGGTCCCAACGCTCACTGGTATTAGATACACAATTGAGCTGCTGATCCTTCGGAATGACGATGCAGAAAAGAAAAAAAAAACAAAACAAAAATGCGTACAGCCCAGGGACCCCGACACAGTGACGCACGTTCTCATATACGTAACAATATGAAGACATGCAGTGGAATTGTTTCACTCAGCTTGTAGTACTAGCGCCTCTGGCTACCATTTATTCAACGTGTCCTTAGCACACTGGCAAGCAAGACCTGATGATAATGCGAAAGGCTCATACAAAGAGAACATTGGAAATACTGGTGGATACGCTCTTGGTTGAAATATGGTTGTCATTATTCAAAAAAAATGAGATGAAACTATTAATTTGCATAAATGTGAAGAAACTTAAACGGAAAAGAGTGCGTATGAAAGCAAGAATACCAAATCGATTGGTTGCAAGAAAACAGTCTTACCTGTCTTCTTAGCATCAGTCGTTGTAGGTCCCTGGTCCTCGAAATCAGACTGGTATAGGGTAGCCTCTGAACTCACTGAAGCGGGCCTGTCATCCTGAAAGTCGCATATATGAAGAACCTGTTGGTGGTGGGATTTGTAGTAAGTAAACATTTAGCAGATCTTTTTCAGATTGTTCTGTCACGGTAACTTCTGTTTAACAGCACAGCTTTCACTCCAAAAGCTATCACAAGAAGGCTTACTTGACCCCAGGTAGGACCCAGACCCGGAGCATTCCCTGCACCCTATCCAATTACACCTGAGGGCGCCCTCAAGCCTTTCAACTTGAAAGTTGTGCCACAGAAGCCTGAGGGTTCATCTGCTGCCCTTCTTATGTTAAAACTCTGCATCACAAGAAAATGTCTCTTCTGCAAAAAGTGCAAGGAGCGAAATTGAAGCAAGTAGCAAAACTATAGCTAAAAGTAAAATTGAGGACGGCATGCCTAGAATAAAAGCCCTAGAAAAAACAATGCATACTTCGTCGTCGAAATGTGAAAGGGAGTCTTCATAAACCGTCGACTGCGACTGGGTCCGAGAAATAGCGGTTTGTTCCTGGAAATAGATCAAGAATTTCAAGGTCTTACTGATTTGGTGCTAAAACCACATTCTTGAGCATGTGCAAAATAAGTGGTGAATTTATAACAGTAGACAATAAAACAGATGCAAAGGTACCTCTTCAAAATGCGTCTGTTGGTTGTCAGCGGCTGAGTGAGTGCCATCATTCTCGTGAGGTGTTTCCATCTCATTGACAGGATCATCCTCAGACAATTGGCTCAGGTCTAAAGGAGCGACGCCGTCACGATGAGGTGTAGGAGTTCTTGGAGGCAGAATAGGTACTTCTGGAAAAGTTCAAAATAGAATTTCCTCGAAGCTTTCGAACAGTGTGAACATTCCCTTTTTTGTTGAGCATTTTTATGGCGTCACTGTATATGGACTTGTAAAACTTATGCCGCAATGCAAATAAAAACAATACCGTAGCACTCTTCAGTAGATATCTTCTCGAGATGACTAATCAGGTTGGTACGTTCAGCGATTACTCGGTCATATTTATGAAGTTGCACAGCTATTGACTTCTTTGTCCTACAAAAGCGTGCTTATTTAGCTTGTAACCAAATGAAAGTCACTGCTTTGAACAGTGCGACACTGCTTTGAAAATTTTCTACTAAACTTCCAAAAATAAGCAAAAGCCCTACATCTGCTCAATATCTCTCGATCTCTCTTCGAAACTCCGGTTAAGCTTTTCAGCCTGCTCCCTGCGAGCCTCCAAGTTGCGCCGCATCGTACGCGCGCTCAAGTCTTCAGCACCGTCCACCGCTACAACGAAAGAGGTGATCCGAAATCAAATATCATAATAGGATCTTCTCACATAATATGTCATCAACTCACACCCCCTTCTCCCTAGCCGCCCCTAGAGTTGACCAGAAACAGTCAGTACAAATGATTATGCGGAAGGTCATGAGGTTTCACAATGAATGACAAAACCGCACGAAAATGAAGACCTATGAAAGTATGTTGTCACACCTTTGTCAATCAGCACTTTCGTTTCTACACGTACTGCTTCATGATCTGATCTCATCGCGTTTTCCTTATTTGCCGGAACAACAGCAGATTTCCTTAAAATATATAGAAATCTTAGTGAACTCACTGCCACAAGTGGAATACTGACGAAATAATCATTAGGAGACAAGAACAAGCTTATTATGTATACAAGGAAACTTGGTGAAACTAGCTTATCACGTGACCTCCCTAACTCTACAGATATTACAGTAGAAAAAACTTTTGAGTCCAGTAAATACACATAAAAAAAGCTGGCTGGAAGCTCGGTTCATGTAGATGGTCTTGTCAGGAAGTCCTCGAGAAAACGAGAACGAGCATGGAAATTGGTGGTGAGCTGTAGGAAGGAATACCTTGGTTGCTCCGGTACATCAAGATGCAGAAGGCGCTTCATGGTGTCGCACCATCGCTCAGTTGCATCGTAAACTTTTCGCTGACGGTGTTTGATTAACAACAGAAATTCACTCTGAACGGTAATAAATTAAAATGACGTAAGGAGCATCCACCCATGAAGAAGTCACTCTTCATAAACTCTCTATCTCAGATGAAACGGTAGTACAGGGCGTTTCCGTGTTCGAAGAAAATTGAATGGGCTTACAGTTGCCAGTTTCTGGGTGAGCAACAACTCAGCATCTTCAACATCCCTCTCGTGTTCTTCATTCACAGTCTCGATCAGTTGTTCGATATTTCTCGATTGTGCGGAAAAAGGTGCAGATCTAAACTGAATGAGCAGGTCTCTAGACACATTGATTTCCTGTGCAGAAAATAAAAATTGATGGGTACGACAACATCACAATGCAGTCGGATATACTCACGGATAAGCAAATTAGTAAAATAGTATCAAAATGGTTAAAAAGCCGGAGTCGCACCTCTTTTCCAGTTGGAGAACCTTCACCTGCAGTTTATGTAGCTTTTTTCGCATTCGAATATAGGAATCTATGTGAGCCGTTCTTTCTTCCTGCTCACCTGGAAAAAAACCACCGTATCTATTTATTGAAAATGTTGTTGTGATGTGGAACACAGATTGAAAAAAATATTTTTCAGCTAGGAAAGTCCTGTCAGTGTTTTTTCAAAATTCCACAATTTTTGATTCTTGGAATATGCCCGTGATAAATCATTTTATATTGGCAGAATTATCCCTATGCCTCTCCGCAAATTGTATGTATACAAGGCAGCCCTTCCTTAACTTCAAGCATGATGATCATATCACAAGCGTATCTATTAACCGACACCATATTCCTGTCAGGAACCCCACCCTACTGTGAAAGATTGTCCATTTCTTCGTCAATGAGGACCAAATAAGCGAAAACACCATAAGTCTTGGTGTAGCCACCCGAAAGTCCTCAGTCGAGGAGTTGAGAGCTGCAACTACAATTCAGAGCATGTCGTTTGGCTTGCTCGAGAAGGAGGCTAGCGTACACTAGCCATAGTGGACATGCATTTCAAGAAGACACCTCTCCACGGCTCCGTCATCTAAAGAGTGTGCAGAACTACTTGCCGCTTTCGCAAGACACATGGTCACCACTGCTTGTTCTCTAAGTCACTCCAAGAAACACGCGACCGCTGGAAAAGAGCGGGAGAGAGGGAGAGACTAGGACACCTCCTTCATGATGAATCCAACATTGTTGAGGAGACATGCCAAAAGAACTAGGCTGAACTTGCCATTCAATCCCCTTGTTCTTCCGACATAGCCTCCTCTGACTGTCACTCGTTATGCCCTCAAAATCTCTCTTGATCGAGAAAATAATCATTAAGTTCGACTACATCAGTCGAGAGGTCATCTACTCCTTTCCCCACCCTCCCCGCTCTCGGAGAAGAGATCGCTGATCTGCCCCTTATGTGGGCCGCTATGAGGACTAGCAACGGCGGTTACGATGCTTTATTTCGATAAGTGCTCTTCAGCGCCGCTGTGCGCGTTTTGAAAATTTTCTCAAGAAGTTCTAAGTTCTAATTTTCAGTCTAAGTTTTGGGCAAAAATAGACCCCAGTCAAATTAAAACGACAATTTGAAGACATGCAAAAGCCTTCAGCTTTACGGTTCACTGCCCATATCAGCTAACCGGCTCATTACGTCAAACGCGTTAGTGCTGTAAGGGTGTGGTACAAGAAGCCATTGAGCTGAGAGGGAGACAGTGGTCCCCGTAGCGGAATCGCACTAATACTGTTGACTGTTTCCGTTGAATGCTATGTAAAAAAAACAATGAAGAAAAAATCAAAACAGCGACAGGACTTTCCCCACCAACGTGATATTTTAAAAGAGAAAATTAGAATGCCTGCCTTTGTTCAGAACCATGTTTCTGGCATGGGTCAAGCTGGAACTAATTTGCGGCTTGACTGGGCTTGGTTCTTTAATTTTAGCTTCGAAGTTTGCGCTGTAAGAACAAAGTATGAGCAGAAAATGCTCCGGAAATTCTTGATTAGGACCGAAAAACAACAGAAAACCACTTCGAGGTTGCTACCTTGGCTGCAAATCAGAAGGGGCCTCTCTGCTCTCAGAACTCATCAGCGATCTATCTTGCAGTACGATTGAGTCCAGAATCGCATCGATATCGGCGTATTCGTTTTGCTAAAAAAATCAAATCACAAAACAATTTGATTTGTATATGATGAATTCATATTTCTCTCTATATTGCTCTTAAACAAACGATTACCTGCGCAGTTTTTATCTTATCCCCTGCTTTCCTGGCTAAGCATCGTGTTGCGTTCAAATGTGAGTGGGTTTTCTCCACTCGCTCAGCGTAGGCTAACTCAGCTTCCATGCTAAAATTCATCAATAACGCCAACTTAGCCTTCAGAAAAAGAATCAAAATCATAAAGCTTGATATATTTTCAAGTTTTGAACAGGAGTTTTGGAATATTTCATAATCAAAAGCTAAAATTATCAGCAAAACGGAACTTGCCTGGCACCTAGAGCCTTTGGTAATGAGATCTCTGCGTTCTTCGATTGCTTTTTCTGAAAACAAAGTAGCCCTGAGCTACGTTCATATCTCACGACAAGAGAATAGAGTCGGTGTACCGATGTACTGCGAGAATGCTCGCCGAAGGGAACGAATCAGAGGAGCGATGAGTAGATACACTAGGGGTCAGATACACCCTATGTCACGAAGGCGAGAGGGCATGGCTGCGTAGTTCATTTAAAGGCGTGGCCGCAGCGCTTTTGGTGGGATATGCAGTTTCGGGATACCGGTTATCATGTCGTTATTCGGTACGACACGGGATGGAAGTACAATAGTTCGAAATGGAAATGTCTTAGAAAGACTAGTCCTTAGGAAGACTAGTCCACTTCAAATGAAGTATGCACCCACGCCCACTCCACCACCGCGATATAGAGGGTACTACGCATACTCTTTCAAAATGGTGATTCTCCTGTTCTCCCCTCAAAACAAAATATGAAACCACCCCTATGGAGGCATCTAGGAGATGCACCATTACCTCAAGAAATATGACACATCGTGGTCGATGGGAGCATTGCTCGAGCGGTTGGACATCTTCTCCATACTGCGATCCAGTGCAGAATCTGTCCCTATATTTGACGTATTTCCGTACTTTGAGTGGTGGAATCCTGCAGGTAGCGAGCGACGAGGTGGTGACATCTCTGAAATTTTATATTCCACTATTTATATTTTGTACTCCAAGTAGTCACAGCATGAGGCTGGAACACATAAACAGCTGACGCCGCCCCCCCACTATTAGCGCCAAATCTCAGAAAATTTGACTATAACTTTGCCTTTATATGTAAAGTGGGTGGTGTCAAAGAAGTCATCAGCTTTTATAAGAATTCTAAAGCTCACCACTATCTTTACTCATCCTCTTAAAGTTCTCCAGTTGACTCGGATCAATTGTTTGACGATTTTCACTAAATGATGGAAAAGATGAACTATCGAAGAGTGGTAAACCCAGACGAATTGGTTTGCTGAAATAATTAATCATCTCATTGCTTGAATTCTCCCAAAGTTTTTTGTATTTATGAGCGCAGTTCGGCGACGGGTAGGCGGAGGACGGGGGAAGGGGACGGTATTTCGCACTTCCGCTGCTTCACTACTTTCGGTTTACAAGTCTCACTCTGGCGAAACCTGTCAGCTCTTGTAAAATTGGGGCAATTTCGTGAAGTCACCATGTTGGAACCTGTCAAGTCTTGTACTCGCCGATGGGAAGCAGCATAAGTGCAAAATGCCCCCCGTCGTTGAACTGCCCCCATTTGCGCTTTTGTTCTTGTTTATATCAGGTCGAAACGAAAAAAAGTGTGAGATAAGGTTCCTCAATTTCAGACGTTTAATGCGTCAAATTAATGACAATTCGAATCACCTTGTTTCGGAAGAGGAAAAAAAGAGGAACGAACAAGCACTCACCTTAACACATCTCGAGCTTGCTTTATAGCGATGTCTATCTTACTGGATACTTTATCGATCGCAGCTAGCTGTGCTTCTGTTTTCTTTCTGAAGGAGTCAGTCCGATCGAATGGTGAATGAACTGCCGACACGCTTTCTGAAATCGAATAACATATTGAGAAGCAAGTAAAAGCTGCTGAAAATGCTGAACAGACCGAACCTTTGCCAGCTATCAGTGAAAACTGCGGTCGGCTAACCGGTGGCGTGAACTGGAGCGTATTCAGCGAACGATAAGCATTCGAATCACTGCTGAAGTAATATGGTAGAAGACATGATCAAAACATACCATGTTTTCCAAGGCAATACCTTTGCTCTCGCTGTGAAGGACGGATATGGGTCATCGGTGTATAGAAAACATCATCGGGACTTACTAGGTTTCCAGGTGTGGTTTGGTTCAGTTGACCTGACATAATAAGTCAGAGTTAGATGAACAGCTTCCAAACTCTTCATTCAACACTTATAGAGTATTTCTAACAAAAACTACTTCGGAGTATGGTGCTGTCCCGGAGTCTCATTTCTTATCTGAGTGTGTAACAACAATGTGAAACTCCAAAAGTTTATTCCAAAAAACTCAAAAGACAGCAAAAGTCTCAAAAGTTTTT
>MU913570.1:9485-19879 GCA_036418165.1 Cooperia oncophora | reverse complement strand
TGCATACTTTAATTCACTGCCGATGGAGGGGCGTATCCGGCGTACGAGTGTGCCGCGGCGCCAAACCCTTTCTCAGCCAACTGTTGAAACGGGTATGCAAGAACAGTTAGCAGAAAACGTGTGATACCAACGATGTGTATACAGTCTTGTCACTTGCTCGCCTCAACAACAGGGGAGACACCTTGGCACCGCGCCAAACTCATCCCCCTTGAGACGCCCTTCCTCTGCAGTGAACCAGACTATAGTAATCAGATGGAATGCCAAAAGTGTAAACAAAGTGTAAAAAAAACTGATGACCAACTTTTGTCGGTGGAACTGAACGTCCGCTGGATATAGAACAGATTTCGGCTCTCTTCCATTTTCCCAAGGGCGAACTCCACGGTGGGGTGAGCGGGAACGATCTGGATTGAACATACTTTGAAAAAGCTTTAATTGCGACTGTCAAACCCGACAAAATATCTTATTGAGCACCCGAGTGCAAATTATAATGCCGAGATTAAAACAAACCTGGACGAGATCGATCCCGAACCGGCAGGCGGCTGGACTGAAAAAGAATGATTACAAGAAGAAACTGCGACTCATCATACTTAAGTCATTTGTGGCTAACTGCTTCCTGCTCGCCAGGAATCACCTCGAGCAGGCGTTAGAGATGCTTCAAGAGATAAACAGCAAACTAATATCTTGGACCGTTAATCACCTTCTTCTCCATTGTTTTGATAGACTTAACGGCGGAAATGCTGCCTCAGTAAAGCGGTTCGTCCCAACTCCAAAATGAACTGAAAGTAGAAGTTACATGAACAGCTATTGGAACACTTTGAACAAAGCAACGAAAACCAGAGCATCGCAAAAAAGCTACATTTATGAACGCATTACTATAGAAACCATTAACTTGTAATCAAAATGTTTCTGTAATTTCGCGCGCTCTGCCCCTAAGACCGCAATCACAGAAACACTTCAAACGACGAGCGTGAAATGGACTGACTGTTTGCGGTCGATGGACTCCCCTGGAACTACGCGGAGAAAATGCCTCGAGATTACCCTGCTGATACTATTTGACTTCTACAGAAGTGCTGAATCTTCATCCTAATGGAAGAAGGAAGGGATGCTATGGTTACAAAAACCTCTTTACTTCTGAAAGCGCTGCCCAAGATGTAATCTGCTGGCAAGATTGAATACCACAATCGTGATCATGGCATTAGGTAACAATGTTGCCAAACAAAATTAACACAGAGAATTTTCTGACTTTTTTGGATATAACAATCGAGGGGTGCGAACTTCTACTCTGACCCGTTTTCGGGGCTGCACTGTAGTTTTAGCAGAGTTTGATTACGTCAGATCTTACGGTAAGTGGAATGAAGCCAAGGAATCCTTAAGCATAATTATAGCTCGGTTGGCTTGACGACGCCGTAGAAATTCTCTCGTAAAGCTCTGTTTATTATGGTTTCTCAAACAAGCATGGAGTAGCTGACTGCTACCAGTTTCTTCTGGAATGCATCACATCAGGTAGCGAAAAATGTAGAGGTACTTGAACACGTTCTAATGGCGCACAATAAAAGGCTCCTTTATGCACTCCATATCTCGTAGACGTAGTGGGCGTGGCTGCGTGCCTCAGCGAACATGACAAAGGACACGTTTTCGTTTTTACTTTTAGGCAACTTTCATCTTGTGTCAGCTGAACAAAGACATCGCTGCAGTTGTTCCAAAAACTTCCCACTTACAACGCCTCTTACCAGATCTTATTAGCTGATGTCACTCCCTGTCATCCAGCAATTATGTTCCCGTCACAGCCTCTTTATCACACCTCGAAATCAACTTCCAAACCAAGTGGGACACTTTTCAATTCAAAGCGGACACACCTCTTACAATGGGCGGTTAATAACAGATCACACTAGGTACTGCTGCGAGCCCCGCCTCAGCAACATCTTCGCCCTTTTCTCAGGGCGGTCACGATTTTCCAAGGTGTTTTATGAATTCTGCTTCTTCAACTTTTTTCACTTTGCTATTTGGCACGCACACTTCAACTGAAAAGGTTTACCGACGCAGATATGAATCCTCTTTTCAATGAAGTTACCGCAAGTTTTTAAACTTGTTTCGACGCTGTTCTTTCACATTGAATCTTTCACAAGGCAAACATATTCATATTAATATATACAATTAGCGCAACTAGTAGCCCTGCGCCTTTATAGCCACGCCCAATTTTGCGTTTTTCGCGGAATTTTGTTCTTCTCCCGAATTTTCGCTGTCTTAGGCGTAATAAGTGGCTCCGCCCACCAATAGAAGCTCCGCCAATCTTGCAGAACTTTTGGAAACTTTTGGAGAAAAGATGCAGATTGGCAGGCTATCGCCTCTCTCGTCACTTCGGAGCAAGGTTCCACTTTTTCTCCGTTCTGTTTGATGGAAGAGGACCGTGAGCTGGGCGGACTCTAGCCTGCCGATCTGCATCACTTTTCAAAAGTGTGCGGGGCACGAGTCTTACACGGAGGGCGGAGCTAGTAGGCGGAGCTATCAGTTAGGGCCCTAAAAAAGGGAAATTAAGGTGAAAAGATCAAAACACCGCGAAAAACGCCAAAAGGTGGACGTGGACAGGAGGTCGGGGCTCAGTGCGCTAGTGTACGAATGCACTGCATGAGTATGTACATAGGTTCGTGAAGAATGAATATGAAAAGACGACATCGAAAAAGTTATATAAATTCAAAACTTGCGGTAACTTCATTTGAATGTGGGCAGAGTCACATCTGTATACCAAACCTTTTCAGTTGGAGTGTGTGTGCCAAATAGCAAAAGTTAAGAAAAAAAATTGAAGAAGCAGTATTCCTAAAACATTTTGGAAAACCGTGACCGCGCGAGAAGTGGGCGGGGATGTTCGGGCGGGGCTGCAGCAGTACTAGTGTGATTCTATTTATAAACTGCCCATTGTAAAAAAATTTGTCCGACTTGATTTCAAAAGTGTTCCGGATTTGGTCTGAAAAGTGTCCGATTTGAAGTGAAAATGGATACATACAGGGGCCAAAAAAGACACTTTTCTTCCTCGACTTCCGAGGCCATAAAAATCACACTTTATTAAATTTTCATTAGGCATTTCTGCCATCATATTCAACGCATTGTACACTACCACAACACTCCGCCACGGCATTCTGAACGAACGCCGTCGAGAGGTTCTGCCACGCGACCGTGATTAGGTGCCTGAGTTCAGCGAGTCGCTGACTTTTCCGCCACTGTAGACCACCTTGTTGAACTCCGCCAGAACCCGGTAATCAAGAGGGCTTAAAACAGGTAGCACACTCCTGCATTCCGTCTTCATCAGGCTCTCAATGCCCTTTAGTTCCAAGTAAGTGAGAGTTTGTGCAACGCTTTTCTATTCCATGTGTTGATACCCAATCCTGTAGCAGTACGAAGTTTCCAAGATGGCATGGGCGAAGACATCAAGGCAGATTATTCTCCTCAAGTTGGTCGATGTCACCGCCAGCGTTCACTTTCAGTCCGGGGTCCACAAAGAAATTATAGGTTTTCCGCATCCGAGGGAGAGCTTCCGGTCCATGCCATCAACCCGCGCCTTGGCGACTGCGGTGAAGATGATATTCTGGAGCACAGCGACGTCTGCGTAGCTGCTCGGAGGAGATGTGAATTCCATAGGCCTTCTCCAGTCAGGCTGCGATTGGAGATGGCTTCATATTTTGGTGTACATGAAGGTGATGGGCGAGAGCCAGCTCCTGCTTATCGAGGAACATCTTGGGTATCTTCCGCCCTGGTACTCGTATCCACGTCCTCTGTCTGGGCTGCGAAAACTTTGCTGATAGGGATCGGCGAAGTGCTTTTTTGCTCCCCTCTCCGTATAGTAGGTAAGGGTAGACACGTATTCACAGGAAATTCTAGATGCGATTCGTGCAGTTAGAAACCTGGTCCGTATCTGTACTTCACCAGGGAAGCTCTCTTGCCAATGTTGCACGAGAATTCTCGTTTCTAAACTTCTGTACAATTAAATAATTTCATTAACTGAATAAAACTCGATCTTTATCACATATTATATCGGCATATCGTGAACAATAGAACACTTTGTAAAAAAAGCCACAGGTTTAACATTCTCGATCTCCAAGCTCAAGTTTTTTGTACAGCTCGAAAACGACGTCCATGACACGCTTGAAATCAGGCTTCGTACCAGCGAAAGTCATCGGATCAACATGGATCTCTAGCTTTGATGCCAACTGCACAGCCAATTGTGGACATTTATCTCGTTGAAGTAATGAAGCACGATCGAGCTGCAATAGATAAAAACTTGTTTTATTGTACTAATTGCTATCTAACTCCATGGTTTGAGAGTCATAAAATCGAATTTTTTTCGAAATTGAAATAAAAAGCGGTGAGATCATGGCTAAAATGGTGCTACTGATATTTCAACAGCGAGGTGCTGGCAAAAAGATGAGCCTCTGGTTTTTTTCCTAGTTCAAACTCCTCACCAGACAGAAAAGACTGCATTGCATAAGTGCTAGTAAGTGATAAACACTACTGATAGGCGGATGTGTGAATCATGAGTGAATAGAATCCTTTCATTCTATAAACCAGTAACTTTGTGTGTCGGTTTGTATGTTTGTATGTATGTATGTCTGTCTGTCCGTCCGCAAAATGCTTCACGGGTTCGAGTTCGCTGGAGGCGAAAACGACCGCTAGGCAAACCGGTAACCGACTGGGAGGATGTAGCAGTCCAATGATTTGATTGTGATAACAGCCTCCGCTATATAAGACAACCATTCGGTACACTCCGAGCCATTGCACGAGCTGCTGGCGTGGCAGCTGGACGTGTGCTCGTGCGGGGGCAGGGTGGGGGTACCGGGTCGCCCTGCCTCCCTCTCCTGCACGTGCTCAGCCGGAGCTGAGCAGTGTATGGGAGGGAGGCAGAGGGGAGGGTCGCGGGGGGGTACAGTGAGGGGTGCGTAGCGCGCGTTTCAGTAGAAACGCGCACCAAGGGATGAGGAAACAACCGCTAACAAAACTGCAAGCCAATCTATGTTACCGTAACGAACTAAGAAGTTGTTTTGGTTGTGATAACACTCTCCACTATATAAGAAAACCACTACACTCCGAGCCATTGCACGGGTTGCTCGCGTAGCAGCTGGACGTAAGCGCGTGCAAGGGGCAAGGTGGGGGGGGGGTGGAGTGGCGAGTACGGAATGGGGTGAGGTGAGGAAGGTGGGAGTTAGTATCGAGTGACCCCTTCTCCCATCCTCACTCCCTTGCGCGTACTCAGTCGTCTGAGCCCATGCAGGGGAAGGAGGCATATGGATTGAATCGGGCAAACTGGGTACAGTAAGGGGATGCGTAGCGTACGCTTGAATAGGAGCAGGCGGCAAGAACCGCTAGCAAAACTGCAAGCTAATCCATGTTACAGCAACGAACTAAGAAGTTGTTTGGATTGTGAATCGCTCCCGCTATCTAAGCCAACCACTGTGATATACTCTGTGCTACTGCAGGAGCTGCTCGCTTGGGAGCTGGACGTGAGCACGAGCAAGGCGGTGGTAAGAACAGTGGCGGCGTAGTGTCCCTATGTTGCATGGCGGCTGCATACCACGTGCGGGAGTGGGTGCCGGTTGAATAGGGTCAGTGGGATATGATGTGGTGAGGGGATACCAGATGAGAACGGCGATTTCGCGATTAGGAGCACATAGCCCCTGCGGCGGTAAGGCGTCTACGGTTGCGACAAGATGGGAAGAAAATGGATCGACCGCAATCGGAACTGAACCGATTAATGTTGCATTATCAAATTGTGGTAGCGTTTTGATAGTCATAACACCCTCCACAACCAACCATTTAGTGCACTCAGAACCATTGCACGGGCTATTCGCGTAGCAGCTGAGCGTGACCTGTAGGGTGGCTGAGCGGGGAATAGCTGAGGTTAGTTTGGGGATAGGTGAGGTGAAGGGGTACCATATTGGCGCGACCGACGCTCGCCTGAACAGGAGCACGCAGCGACTGCGGAGACCGAAGAATCCGTGGCTGTCATAAGATGGGGAGGACAGTAATCGATTATCCATGACCAGATTTTAAACTTTTCATTATAAAAGTGCCCTGCGACTATATGGCGCGTTCCTACATTTATTTGATTAGAAGACACCGGTTAGTCACCATGAGAGCATCATAATAAGACAGTAGTATCGCCCTGCTTATGCCTTACTTTGCTCCTTTCTTTCACGAGTTAAGAAGTGAGGCTCTAAAGCAGTTGCATGAGCCCGGCGAAGCCGGGCTTCCAAGAAGGAGGAGAGCTCGGCGTTAGCCGGGCGATCCGACTGGTGTTTTTATATCACAATGTATAGCTGTAATACGTCACTTGGAAGTAGTTCAGCTCAACTCAATTCTTACCAATTCAGGTTGAAAGTGATGAATCAACGCGCAAAAAGCACGTCCATCACACCAGTCGGAAGTGAAATTCGAAACGGATATAGAGGGATAGGCCGTGAGGCTGAAATCATAAGACGTATAGTGTAGTTCTCTGCGGACGGTTGGGCGTGTCAGTGCGGCTGCGTTTGGCGCGGTGCCAAACCCGTTCTCCACCAGTTGTTAAAGCGAGCAAATGATATGACTGTATCATATCGATCGTATTACTCGTTTTCTACCACTTTTTGTCGCATGCGCGCTTCAACAAGAAGGCAGAGAACGGCCTTGACGCTGTGCACACTCATACTGGCTGACACGCCCAACCGTCCGCAGCGAAGCTAGAGTGCAAGCGATGAGACGAAGAGTTAATTGTATGTTGAAAACAGACACATCTTTCCACTGACTCAGTGCGGCAGTCTGGGATATTTTCAGAGACATCATGATGAAACAACTCTCAGGCAGTGCCTCTACCTTCCAGTACTGTGTTGGATAACAGTGTTGAGTAAGGTTTTCAGTCAGGATCAACTAACTTTGAGTCACACATCGGAAAATATTGATGTCTAAATGTGTTGAAATGGTAAATGGTATGATTTACATACCGATCGACTTAAAAACAAACCGCACAGTCTGCTCCGTGCACGGTTCTTCCTCTGAATGAGATAGATGGGTGCGCAGCTGGGTGCAAGTACCGTACCACTTTCTCCGCTCAAAAGTGCAGGGGAACGGGCTGCAGGGTAGTGATGCCCGGGTGACGTCTCCATACTCCACACCCTACGGCTAGACGTGTGATTGGCCATGGTTCAGCGCAGGTGGCGCATAGAAGCGCCACTTGGACACCCTCCAGCTTCGCTGCCGTACACTTTTGAAAGTATCACGCTGTTGCAGTTGTGGATTCATTTCGCTCGCAGATGGCAAGGACCAGGGTCCACGAAGGTGAGTGTGCAGTTTGTCTAGTTTGTCTTGAACCAAGCCCATGTTATGTACTCCTTATCCCTGAGCCAGAGTAGGCGTGGCATTTGAATTCTCGTTAATCATGGAATGTTCCAGTCTGGGACAACTGTCATCTTGTTCTGAGTTGGACAGAGACACGACAACAATTGTGTCAAGATGAAAATATCTCACCAGAAGCATAGACACCTTCAGGTTAAGTTGAAACATGCGGCCACGCCTACCCGATCTCAGGGTTTTGAGTATATGTCCGGCGCACGACGATTACGACCTCATTCGGGAGCCCAGACCACCTCCTGGATAGTTGAGAGTGAGCTATTTATTTATTGAGCTCATTGTCATTCTCAGCATGCTGCGCATGCTTGCCGTGGTGCGTACCCACAGCTCTTGGGGTTCATTTACATCATAAATCATCTGAGAGACAGTCACTGAGCCCAAAAATATTGAAAATCGTACAAATGGTTTCTGTGGTAGAATTTCAAATGTGAAATACCGTGTGGTCATTTAAGTTTGATTTTCATTACGACTTACTGTGCCTCGGCCCAGGCGAGTAGTGCGTTACGCTTTGTACTTCGTTGGAATTTCTGCATCAAATCGTCCCATATCGCCTCATCAGGAGACGCAGTCGTTCTATTAGCATCAATCATCCTTCAAATAGAAAGTTGATAGGCTTTCTATAAGGTTGCTGAGGTTTTGCGCGTTTGCTAAGCAGTTTGTCCGAAAACTTGTGAGTAAGGCAAAGAGCACGAACTTCATCGTGCGAACTACGCAAGCCTTTTTGTAGACGATCGCCCCAGCGAGATATGTATATCGCAATCACTTGTAAAAGGGCCACACATGAAACCATTCAACGGCTTTAATCTCGTTGCAAACGACCACTCTCAACAGTCTTGTTCGCTACTGATGATGGGGTGTGACAGTGAGGCTGAGTGAGGCGAGAAAATAACCCGTTCTTCACCAGTTACTGAAAAGGGTAAGCGGGCAACATTAGGTGTAAAACGACTGCTACGAAGGACGTGATTCACTACCATCGCTCGCCGAGCAGTGAACAAGACTGCACAATGGTTCCCTTATGAGATACAGTTTTGGGATCACCAATAAAATTGACCAAACTGCCTTGTGACCGGGGTTTCCGTTAGGAATACGAGCAAAATACGGCCACAATCGGGAGCAGCATGCTCATCCCGAGGCCAAGACCGTTTTCCCTTGAATGTGCAGCCCTTGCACTCGCGATCAAGCAGAATGCAGTGGCAGGTGACATGGGCAGGGTTCAGGGGTTGAGGGTCATCGAGAGATACTAAGTGTACAGGGGGGGGGGCAAAAAAGACCCTTTCTTCCTCGACTTTCAAGGCGATATAAGTTACACTTTATTAAATTCTGATTGGACATTTCCACCACCATATTCAACAACACATTGTACACTATTCGATACTCCGCCACAGCCTTTTGGACGAAGGCCATCAAGAGGTTTTGCCACGCGCCTGGCGTGCTGCCACCCAATCCTATAGCAGCGCGAAGTTTCCAAGGCGGTCAGGCGACGACATGAAGGCAGGATATTCTCGTCGACCTTTTAAATTAAAGGCAGCCTTCACTTTCAGTCCGCGGGGAGTCCACGAAGAAAATATCGGTCTTCCCATTCCAGGAACTTCCGGTCCATACCATCAACCGCGCCTTGGCGACTGCGGTGAAGATGATATCCTGGACCGTAGCGACGTTGTCGGAGCTGCTCGATGTTGGAGGTCTTCCAGATCAAGAGTGCCGGTCTCCAGGTAGCTGTCCATGGGTGACTCCATACAAGAAGTTTCGCAGCTGTTTGGAGGTGACGTGAATTCCATAGGCCTTCTCCAGTTCGGCTGCGATTGGAGATGGCTTCATATTTTGGTGTACATGAAGGTGATGGGCGAGAGCCTGCTCCTGCTTATCGAGGAACATCTTGGGTATCTTCCGCCCTGGTACTCGTATCCACGTCCTCTGTCTGGGCTGCGAAAACTTTGCTGATATGTGACTCGGTCGAAGTGTCTTTTTTTGGTTTCCGTCCCCCCCCCCCAGTACATCCCTTAGTCGTGACAATTTAGTTACACCATCTTGCTCATGTATTCAGTGCAGTTTCTCACTCAGTTTCCGGGTGCAGTATAAGAAACATCGTACCTGTTAACCTCGGCTTGGGCTTCTTCTCGATGTCTCTCGGCCACCTTGACCGCAGCGATGAAATCTTTCAGTTGTGCTTTGTGTTGCACACGTTCGTTCTGAAATTTCGTCAGCGTGAAGAGTAACTCCGCATCGAATTCCAACATGATACTTCTTCACCTACGCGTCTAATAAAGATTAATCCACAACGTAGGCGGTGCGGTAGGAGCGTATTCAGGGCACGTTAGGGCTGTTCGAAGGAATTCACGAATGATGGGTAGCTTGTGACGATTCTACGGAGAGAATGCTCTCTTATGAATTCCCAACGCGAAAAAAAGAAGTGCTGTTTCTTCGGGTTAGATAAAAATGGTACGATCACACCTCCGTTAATTATGCCTCGCTTATGCCTCGCCCCTAGGTGCGAGACATCATTAACGAGGTGCGAAGCGACCTCATTAAGCAGGGGGAAATCGTGCTCGAGTGCGAAGTGACCTCATTCAATGAGAGATCATTGAGTTATCGAAATCGGAATAAATCGAGTGAAAACTAAACTATCAGGAAATTAAAAAATTTCTGATTCCCGTTCTTATGTGTATGAAACCTTTCCAGGGTTCCCTCAGACATCGTGCCCCACTCCTTTGTATGTAACACCGCCACCCAATTTTTCCCCGGCACCAGCACCTTCGTACGACGTAGGGCTTGCACCACCACATAGTTTCCCCCCGCGCCGGCACCTTTCTACTACGTCGCTCGGGATCCAACATACACCGTTATCCCTGTACCAGAAACTTCTTACTACGTGGAGCCCTTCTCTCCATACACTTTTTCCACCTCCCGGGCAACTTCCTCTTCAGCAACACCCACGCTAAGACAGTGCGAGAGGTGTACATGGCGAGGAAAGAGAAAATATCTGAGGAAATGGCAAAGTAGGACACCTTCAGATCCCTTTCTTT
>MU913569.1:16568-27772 GCA_036418165.1 Cooperia oncophora | reverse complement strand
ATTCCTTACAATTTTCTTAATATGGTTTTCAAATGATAACTAATCATTTATCACAAAACCTAGGTCTCTATTTTCACTAACACTTTTGAGGGGAACCCCATTAATGGTGTAAGTATAAGTGTAAGTATAAGATGTGGAGCTCCTACCCCGGGTCAACCGCGAAACAACAGTTCTTTCGGGAGCCAGGGGAAGCTCTCAAGTACAAGACCAGTTGAAAACATAGTCAATCGCTTTTTGTAGAGCCACACTACTACTTTCAGTGCTACATGTAGTTGTGTAAATCTCAATGTCGTCAGCATACATAGAGCAGGTAACACCAAGGGGAGAAATGCCAGACGGGAGATCATATGTATAAATAACGAACAGTACGGGGGAAAGAACACCCCCTGAGGAACACCGCTAGGAGCATGAGGGACTGAAGAAAATGACTGCCTAATCTTCACTTGATATGTACGATTTTCATGATAACATCTAATCCAGGAGAGAAGCCTTGAGTGAATGATAACAGTAGACATTTTTTTGCATAAGCTTATTGTGGCGTATCCTATCGAATGCTTCAGCGAAATCAAAGTACACAACATGGGTTGACTTATGGCTATCCATAGCCATAGATCAGTCATTAACAGAAGGAAGCAGAGCTGTTTCGACAGATCTACCTTGCCAAAAGCCATGTTGACACCTGGGTATCACATTGTGCCTGGTCAAAGTTGATTAATATAAGTCTTCGGAATTCTCAGCAATTTTAAGCGAGTCTTCTCGTAAAACCAGAAACTGGCTCCATGACCGGATAAAGAGGTTGCCCCATCCTCGATGGCATCAGTGGCGGTAGTTGCGAATGATTTCTGAAATTGTCGTGCTAGAACCTCCGCTTTCCCTTCATCGCTGAAGACTATTTCCCCCTCCGCATCATTTGATAACGAGGGCAGGAATGGTCTTCTTCTTGAATCCTAGATCTTATATAACTATACAGCTTAGAGGGATTCCTGGAATCTATGATCTTCTTCTCCAAACTCTCTGAAAATCTATGGAGCTTTTTATCCAATTTACTGTTATAGTTTTTAAACTTGTTCCACTCATCATCTGACCCAATGGAGACAGCCTTCTTCCACAGGGTTTCACGATGTTTGATCATTCTTTTCAAATGGGGAGGAACGTGAGAATAGGTCGACTCTACTTTAACTAATGGAACAAACTTGAAGATAGCATGATGAAGTATTGCTAAGAACATTTCGTACATATCATTGACTGAAGAAACATTACTGAAGGAACCCAGCCAATCAATGCCACTTAAATAACCCATAATGTCGTCGTAGTTTGCAGCACCGAAATCCGGTTTCCAGCCTAAACGGGGCTTCAAAGCTTGGAGATTCAGAGAGAATTCAACAGCCGAGTGATCACTACCTCCTACAGGTGGAACTACATTGATATAGCGAACAAAACCGAGAAGGTTTGAAAAGAGCAGAATTACCAAGGCTGAAGGCGGATCGCGCACTGGGGCGTTAAACAGCAGTTATTAAACAATAACAGCTTGAAACTTGTAAAAAGCCTTCAGCCTTGCGGTTCACTGCCGATATCGGCTAACCGGCTCATCATGTTGAAGAACGCAACTGCCCGATAAGCAGAAGATGCGGGTTTGAATCCCGTCCGTGGTCCGACTTTTGCCCACAACTCAGCATTCTTGTGATAACTTTCGGCACTGCGGCGTTAAACAGCAGTTATCAAACAACAACAGTTCAAAACTCACACGTTTCTCGTGATGAAACGGTTAGCCGATATCGGGTCTAGATCACGAGGCTGAAATCTTTACATGCTTTTGAAGTTGTTTTGGTATCACAACTGCTGTATAGGGCCGCAGTTTGCGCCCCGAAAGTTATCTTAGGCAGCGTTCATACTTCGCGACAGCAGCGGCGATCGCGGCGATCGGCGACCTCGGCGATCGCCGCGATCGTCGGTACGTGGCAGAGCGCGCCCCAACGCTATTATGGACCGCTCGCTTGATAAATAAGGGAATCCAACTTGTGAGACCTTCTTTTCTCTTAATAATGGCTACTGATAACTTACGACTTTCTATACATAAGCGGATCTGGAATATGAGGTAAGGAGTTTTCACTTCTTTTTAGGTTGGGATGAGGCCAGCTCCATTCCTTCTTTTTGTTTCTTTTGTTTTTATTGTTTCGATTTATACAAGCGCCTTGAAAGTTCCTATCGTCTGAACTGTTCCAACTTCCAAAACATTTATAGTTTACAAGTCGAGTTCAAACAACGAAGAAAAAAAAGAAACAGAAAGAAACTCACCTAGGAACCAAAACACTAATCATTTTACGCAACATCAACAGGTGAAAACTTTATAACCTCATGTATAAGCTCGACGAATGAAAAAAGAAACAATAAAAAACCTACCCTAAATGAAGCTCTCACGCTTTTTGCTCATTTCTATCCTGAATCAAGAAAGAAAATAGAAAACAAAAGCCATTAAGTTGGGTTCACCTTTCTTTGTGTCAAACCAAGCTTCAGTACCTAAGAAAATTGCAGTTAAAGGAAAAAAGCATGAAATTGAGTCGCTTCTCCCTAAAAGCCTTCGGAGCGTCCAAGTAATAGCGTTGGGGCGCGCTCTGCCATGTACCGACGATCGCGGCGATCGCCGAGGTCGCCGCGATCGCCGCTGCTGTCGCGAAGTATGAACGCTGCCTTAACAATGCTAACTACGAGGTTGAGTCGCAGTTCAGCTGTTAGCGACAGCCATCGCAAGGGTCCGAAATACCAATTATTTACAATTATTTTAGTTGACTATAGGGGCCCGAAAATCCACACTGAATAGTTTGTTCCTGAGCTCTCCGCTACGCAGTAATGCGACATCCAAATGGGCTTATATGCAAAACTCAGCAGATGACTTGCTGGGGGAGAAGCCTCAAGCCAGTCTTATTGCCAAGAGTGGCAGAATCTCCGCGTCAATAGGCTTTTCAATTTTATTCGCAATAATTTTGGTAGAACATTGGGTCTAACAGTAGCATTCAGATGCACTTTCAAAACCGGACTCGTTACGTCATGCTGGCTCTGTCGTTGCTTTGTCTCACGTTGATATACTCGAATAGCATCGCTCTCAACTTTACGGTAATCTGTATGGACGACGTCAAGTCGGCATACTACCAGGAGACGGTCAACACCAGCGACGGTAAGCTCTCTAGAAGTAGTCATAATCAACATGATTCGAACTCGCTACCTAGCGACTTCTTTATAGAAATATCAACAGACATTACGGGAGTGCCTTGACCAGTCACCACCGGAGGTCGCTGGTCGCTCGAATATTATCACCGCTAGCCATTTAATCCTCCTATCAGTTGGGAGGTTCATTCAGAAGGGCACCAAGCAGGAATGAGTTAGGCAGCGTTCAGACCTTGCGATGACTCGCGTCGACGCGCTGTGATGGGCGACGACGCCGCTAAAACCACAGCGGTCCAAGTCTATAGATGCGAACGCAGCCACAGACAGGTGAACGCCGGTCGATTCTCGTCTACGAGCACTCGGCCGATGGGCGCCGGCCGCTTCTGTTTCGAGAAATTATGAGAGAATGGGATGGTGCGTCACAGCATACTATAGCGCGCCGTCGCAAACTCTGAATACTGCCCCATGTACAAAAATGAGTGGAGCTGGATGCCCATTGCATATTGATAGCGGTAGTAATGACGGTAGCGGTCCGCAGACGCAGGTTATGCGTTGCGATTGGGCAGCAGAATTACTATCTTCTCCCTTCCTTGTTGAGAGCTTTCCTTCCGTGGCTATTGCCAACATTTCGGACGATCTAGTGCGCAATGATGTCGGTCCATTGAATGGTCCTATTCGGGCGTCTGTGTTCAAATCATCAGAGAAGTTTCAAGTGGAAAAGGCCATATGTAGTAGGTTCAATACCTCGCGGCGACTACTCCTTCATACCAGAAGTGATCGGCTAGTTGTCAATTCAGGAGGATAACAAATAGAAAAGTAGAAAACGGCATGGCTGGACTCAATCACTCTCTCTCTTGCCCATAACAGTCAATGCTTGCGACGATATGTATCGTATCCAACTAGTATACACTGCGAAGCATAGTAATCATAGTTCTCACAAAATCTCGTCTTACACGACGTTTTCAAAAATGCCCCCATACAGAAAATGTGGTAATTACCAATACCAATTCGCATGCCAACACCAAACTCTAGCTTGAAAAACAATTTTTTTCGTCAATTTTTTCAAAAATGGTCGTTCTGACAACGCAGCAAAAGTATAGTTCCACCGAACAAATCGAATATTCCAACAACAAGTGTACAATAAAATGAATAAATTTTGATCCAGTAATCTATTGGAACTCTATTTCTCCAATTAAGTTGGAAAATACGGTTGCCCATGTTCGATTAGAGATTTTAATAGGCTTTCGGCCGACTGCCCCAATGATTACTCCCTAAGCTCACGGACATTGTGGAATTGTGCATTACTCTCATGGATCATACGCACCATGAAGCCCCTCACATCCTCGATTGGGTTTTAGTCGGGGCTACTCGCTGGCCAGGGCAAAAGAGCGGTTTGGTGACAACTGAATCACGCTCCAGTGTTTCGCGTGACTTTTAGATGACGGAAGAAATCATTTCTTTTTTCATACGGAGCGCAGTTTCAGACGTTCCATTCATGCGATGGCAGCCCAGACCATGAGACCACATCCACTGAAGTTCCGCCCGGAAAAATGAAACTTGTCTTCCCTCAGGTCGTGCCAGCGGAATCGGTTTTCGTCGGAGCCGTCGCAGTTGAATTTTTTCTCATCAGAAAACACGACCGCGAGAAAAAAAAACTGAAAAAACAACACAGACAAGCAGTAGGGCACCGCAGCCAAAAGCTAACCTCACTCCATTGGGCAACATCTTCGAGCAAAGCCAATTAGGTTTTCGCGATGGTTTTTCGTTAGAAACAGTACGTAACTCATATTCCCCTATGGGTGAACTCGGGAGTTTTTCAAGAGACGCCTAACAGTATCCTCCGAGACATTAACCTGCGAAGATGACTTGATTTCCCGACACGACACTGCAGAGTTGGATGCTTTCCTAAGGATACGGCGGTTATTCCGATCGGGCAGCAAAGGAGGATGTCCAGAGCTCTTCTCAGCTCAATATCCTAGGTCCCTTGGGAAAAATTGTTGATAGCATGATGAGTGCGGCCCGAATCCCGCGCGATTCGACGGTTCGACAGTTTTCGAGTCTTCTTTGCGATAATCTGTCCTTTTTCGAGGTCCATTAATGAAGTTCCACTTGCCATAGCCTAGAAGAGGCAAGAAGTCATAATGAGCCGAACAAATAATGAGATGCAGCCGGAAAATATGCGGTGGAACTATACTTTTGCTGCGTTGTCAGAACGACCATTTTTGAAAAAATTGACGAAAAAAATTGTTTTTTCAAGCTAGAGTTTGGTGTTGGCATGCGAATTGGTATTGGTAATTACCACATTTTCTGTATGGGGGCATTTTTGAAAACGTCGTGTAAGACGGGATTTTGTGAGATTCATGGGTGGAACTATGATTATGCTTCGCAGTGTATGTATATAACCGTTAAGTTTGTCTGTTGGTGCGATTGTGCGTATGGTTTATATGTGTGTTTGACCGGAGATTCATACTTCCTTCAAATCAGCCAGCAGAGAGTTCAAATTAATAAGTGACATAGGGGGTGCGACGGAAATGTTATTGGTGAGTGACCGAAATTGATAGCGACTGATAAGAGCTGTTAAAGACATTATAGCAGATTCAGCCAATTCATAACTCGCGTCCCAGCAACGGTGGAACGTTGGTTCTAAGAAGAGATATCCGGATGTTAACACCAGTGGTGAGTGGTGGGAGGTGATAAAAACTGTTAAGATACCGTAGGAGGCATAAAACGGGAGGTTCACCAACTACATAACGCGGGCCACAGCAACGAAGGTACGTCGGTTCCAAGAAGAGATGTAGGGAGCTAGACCTGAGAATCATCGGTGTGTGGGCAGAAAGTGATAACAACTGATAAAATACCATAGCATGCTTTTTAGAGGTGGCCCCGAATTTCATAGCACAAGTTGAAGCAACAGTGAGGATCTACTTCCAAGAAGTAAATCAGGGATGGCCAGGGAATATTGGTTGCGGGAGAAAGGTTGTGATGTAATGTGCGATGATCTTCAAGATTCAGTCTTTGTTCGCATTTGTTCCCTCCTCGCGACTCAACTGTGACCAGTGAAGTCCAAGAAACAATGAGCAAAGTCATAGTGGATCAACAGTTTTGTATCCTTTGGCGATGTAGTCGAACGATTCGACCGCTAAACTCTTGAGCTTTGACAAAAAGAGAACGCTGAAAGTTGTTTGCCAATGAGGAATGATAAGAGCCACAGACAGGTAGCTGCTTCACTATTTTTACGAAAATTCTAAGACCCACGAATGGTGCTGTAGTTGGAAGTGTGATAAACGCTGTTAACCAGACTGGTAATAAAGAAGCCGACATGGAATAGCTCAACAAATGTTGAGCCGTATGACACCTCTGAAACCTCACCTCTTATTTAGCAATGGTAAAACGAAAGGGTAAAGGTGGATTTAGCTCATGGAGCCAGAGCCAACTTATTGTGATGGAGCAGTGGCGCTTTCATTGAGCACTTTCGAAGGGCCAGAGTGGGTGAATTTCTGTGACATCAAATCCCACTCCAACTTTCAAACTGCGTGCAACACGTACGCAAAATCAGCATCAGAAATCCTTTTTAGTGATGAATGTTATATCACAAATGGTGTCTTTGACTTGGGGACCTGTCCTGCTGGGTACCTGGTTTCGCGAACGGGTAAACTCCAGTAGTACAAACGCACAGCATGCGACATTCTAACGGTTGTAACTCGTTCTAGGCACGCGATCTCTTGTCGCCTATACTTCTGTTGATCATTGAATTGCTCGAGCGGGTGTCAATAAGAGTATTCACTCGTCCCCTTAGCGCGCTAGAGTTTCCCATTGGTTTCTGCGCGCTCGAAGGACATTCTGAACGTCATACCATTTCGAAGGGTAGGCAGCACCGCGACCGCTTCCTATCAGCCCCTTCGCTCCATATTTTACTTCGCAAATGAAGCAATACGAACGTCAGGTACGGTCGTCCATCTATGGGCGGGCAGACGCGGTTGGCGTTCGTGTGGGTATGTTGTAGCTTGATGGGACCTTATAAGTGTACCTTCCTCAGAAAAAGCATAATGCAGCACCTGCTCGAGGGCGCGGAACTCCGTACTGCCAGGCGGATCAATCCCACCCGTCCTGGGGATTAATCGTGCCTTAAATGTGGAGTGCACATTTTGTTCCCTGGTTCAGGAGGACCAAAACCTGTGAAGCAAAAACAAAGTGAGAAAATGAGCAAACTTCATAAATAATCCGCCTAGCCGCGAAAATATGCGTGATAATGCGGTCGAACTTTTGTTGAACTCTCGAAGAGGACGCCAAAATGCCGAATTCACGATGATTTCGCTGAAGTTAAAAGTGTTAGCGACAGTTCTCTAAAAAATGAATTTCTAGCTAGATATTCCCTTCAGCGTGCCTTTCAAAGAAACGATCGGCGATGACCGATAAAAATAGATTGTGTGGAGGGGTAGTGTGGTTCGTGATGGACCACCTTGTACCAGTTTTGCGGCCGAAAATTGCAAGGAAATTAATTCAAAGTCTAAAGTTGCTCCAGTAATACTTCCCTTTTTCTAGTGACTCCGCCTCCGGACCCCGCCCCCAAACACAGCTAGAAGGGATGTTACCGGCTAAGCGGCATAAGATGGATGTTTCACTGTATCTTGCAGGGTCGTAGTGTTTACTATTAGGTTGTCCGGAAAGTTCTCAGCGTTTTGTGTTACTATTTTTTGTACATTCATTGCTGATTAAAAACTCACTCTCCCTTGCGTCTCAGTAGTACATCCTGAAGAGAATTTTTTGCGCTATCTGATGGTATAATTGCCGTTTCACCATTGCTTGATAAACCCCCTTTTCCCAAGACTTTTTGATGCATGTCAAAAGAGCAACTTCGGACGATATTTTTTTCAACTAAAAATTAGGTCATTCCGCACTCGAGACAGCTCGACAAATTAACCAGGTGTGGGGGCCCATAGTGTTGGAGAAAGCACCGTGCGACAATGGTTCAACAAATTTCGTTCTGGAGATTTCAGCCTTGAAGATGAACCTCATAGCGGTCGACCTAAAGCAATATCTGACGAGGATTTTTTGGAGGCTGACCCATCCCAAACAGTTCGAGAGATTGCAGAAAAGCTAGGCGTTGGCAAATCCACTGTTGCGGATGGTCTGAAACGCATTGGGAAGGTGAAAAACTCGACAAGTGGGTGCCCCACAATTTGAGTGACCGGCAGAAATTGGCACGTCTCGAGGTTTCTTCTTCACTGCTTTTGCGCAACAGAAACGACCCGTTTTTGACCGAATTGTCACCTGTGATGAAAAGTGGATCATGACGAACCACCGAGGTAATTTTCAAAGCCGAACCCTCACGAAAAAAAGATTCTGGTGGTCATCTGGTGTGATCCACTATAACTTTTTATCACCAGGCCAAACCATCACAGCAGAACCCTACTGTGAAGAAATCGACGAAATGTACCGAAAATTGCGTCAGCTGCAGCCAGCACTTGTCAACAGAAAGGGTCCGATTCTTTTGCATGACAACGCCCGCCCACACGTTTCACAAATCACTATCCATAAATTGAACGAATTGGGGGTTGAAGTTCTACCTCACCCGCCATATTCTCCAGACCTTTCACCAACCGACTATCACCTTTTCAAACATTTTCAGAACTTCCTTGCTGGAAAATACTTCATCAATTAGGCAAAAAAGCCTTCGTGGATTTCGTGGATTCTCGACCACCCAGTTTTTTCTTTGATGGGATTTCTCGACTGTGTCACATTGGCAAAAGTGTGCTGATTCGAATGGTGCTTATTTGGATTAAATCCGATGAGTATTAAGAAAGTTATGATCGTTTAAAGTGAAACACTCAAAACGCTGAGAACTTTCCGGACAACCTAATACAAGAATCAGGCGACTGCGCTTGTTCAATACGCGGTTCTTTGGCCTTACCGTTCGATTGCTTTAGGATGAAGGGAGCCTTACTTTGCCGACGTTCCTTCAGGTTACTTTCTTCTCACATAGTCACTTGACAAGTTCTGTTCTACATTTCTGCCTGCGCGCCTTATGGCGAACCGTACTTTCAAGGGTTTTCAGCACGGTAACATATGACCCCTTTGGTGGTTTCCTTCGATTGAATGAGTAAGCATCAGTCAATTTGGTGTGTTCTAACCCCTGTATATTTTCAAGTGACCTTTCCAGTAAAAGCTTTTGTAACAACCTGATTCCAAGTTCTATTCTAACTCGTAGTAACTGAAATCATCTTGACCGATGAACTCGGTCCTATTCACAAAACCTATGCCACTGCCTCCACTATGGAGAACCGAAAGAATATCCAAAGATCGAATACGAAAACTGTTTGCTGAAGTTTTCTGTAGCACAATTCTCTCTTTTAAACCACTTATCTGAGGTGAGGGTGGCGTAGTGGCAAGTGGCACATTGACCACGCGCACGGTCCTGGATTCAATTTCCGCATCGGGTTCCGCCCAAGCTAGCCAAATCTTTGCCTTCCGGGAGCCTACCACAGACTCACCTGGAGGATAGGAACACTCACATGCACATCGGCTGCACCCCGCAAGTCACTGCGTAGGCCAAATCGTAGTCAATGAGTCACGACTGTTCCGAAATGGAAAGTGGAATGCGTTTCTGCGCATCCTAAAAAGAGGCGCCAAGAACGCCTGTCTTAGGCTATCAGATCTCTTCTAACCATAAGAGCAAGCACTTTTCAGCACACGCAATTGCTCGAGTCCAGTGGGCATACAAATGCCTGTTCGTCAGGCAATTGCCATTGGCTTTCGAGTCGGTACAAATACCAGGAACCCGTATACTTATACATCCGATAAGGCGTATGGTAAGCTACTTCTATTTTGGCCTCTATTCTCTGTTCAATTGCAAGTAACTAACGGTGAACAGTTCACAGCTGCAGTAGCGTGCCGCTTTTCCTTGTAAAAAAAGTACGGGAACAAAGCTGGGGTTGGCGGTACCCGTGTGCCACATCCATGCTTCGCTCCACTGCGGATCACATTGCCCTTCCCACGCAATATTTCGCATTTTTAAAGGTCAACGCGTCATTCCTCTGAAGCACCGTAAATCTTTGCTGTCTGACGCGTTCTTATCATTAAGCTCAGGGGTACAATGACACGTTCGGAAGTTCTGGTACCACGTTCGCAACGTAGCTTTTCCTCTGCGTGGCAACTTTGGTTTCGTGACTGTGTTCGTCATGAGGGTTCTGCAGGTACGATATCAACATTCAATGTTGTTTCCATTATAAATGATTCGTTTCTATTTATGAGTTAAGGAAGAAACACCGAGGGCCGAAAAGGAAGGATACAATAAGAATTTTTTGTAATACTTTGAGCAAGGACGAGATCCGTGCTAAATGTATGTCCAATTCCACAATTGCTTGAAAAGTGAACATGAGGCTGCTTCTCATAAAATTCCCTGAAGCGCTTGCCTCGACTTTTTTTTGGCCATGCTGGGTCCCCTCGAACAGGACAGGATCGCATCAATGAAAGACGGATAAAATTTTCGCCGTTGATCAGTCCTTTTTGAGAATGTGGCATGCATTTTACTAACCGCTCAGAATCAAAGCGGCATTTGGAATGCTATGTGGGCGCACAATGATTTGGGCGTAGAGACAGTCAGCATTTTTATCCTCACGGATGAATATGGTACCAATTTACCGTTCTCGGCAGACCCCAGAGGATGGAAGCATGCTCTGAGCGGGAGCCAATCCATGATTCGGTAGGGGAACGCGCTAGTTGTGAGCGTGCTACTTGCTATACACCGCATCGCCCTTTCTAAATCGTATCTTGCACGAAAAATTGAAGACATGGTTGGCTATGAAAAATATCGTAGATTTTACCTCCGAACTGTTTGCGTGTGGGTGGACCACCCTTATCCATCCAAAACACTGTTAGTCCTGTTTCCTACTGACGCTGAGACGTTTGAGCGGCTTGGTTTGGCGCCAGGCTGTTCTTCAACAACGCGGTCGCCTGCCAGCTTTTTATAGAAGCCATTTCGGAGGCGTCTAATTCTACCCATGAGACGCCCCAACAAGACTTTCTGTGCTCGATATACCGGA
>MU913569.1:0-14859 GCA_036418165.1 Cooperia oncophora | reverse complement strand
TTTATCTTTCAGATGCTTTTCTAACCATAAGAGCAACACTTTCAGCAACACCGCATTGGCTCGAGTCCAGTGGGCATACCAATGCGCTGTTCTCAGCAATTGCCATTGGCTGTTTGATCGGTACAATACCAGGACCGTATCTGATACATCGAGTAGGCGTATGGTAAGCTAGTTTCTATTTTGCTCTTTTCTGTTCAATGCAATGTACTCGGTAAACAGTTCACAGCTGCAGTAGCGTGCCGCTTTTCTCTTGTAAAAAAAGTACGGGAACAAAGCTGGGGGTGGCGATACCCGTGTGCCACGTCCATGCTTCGCTCCATTGCGGATCACATTGCCCTTGCAATATTTCGCATTTTCAAAGGTCACTGAACACCTAAACTTTGTGTCTTGACGCGTTCTTATCATTAAGCTTCAGGGGTACAATGACACTGTTCGGAGTTCTGTCCACGTTCGCAACGCTAGCTTTTCCTCTTGCCGTGCACTTTGGTTTCGTGACTGTGTTCGTCATGAGGGTTCTGCAGGTACGATATCAACATTCACTGTTGTTTCCATTAAATGATTCGTTTCTACTTATGAGTTAAGGAAGAAACATTGAGGGCCGAAAGGAAGGATTACAAAGATTTTGTAAAGTCCCTTGAGGCAGGAGAGATCCGTGGCTGTCAGCCGAAACACTCGAGCGTGGTTCAGTCGTCATCAAATCGCTCTTTTGCCCTGGCCAGCGAATAGCCCTGACTTAAACCCAATCGAGAATGTGTGGGGCTTCATGGTACGCAAGATCTATGCGAACAATGCACGATTCCACAATGTCCGTGAGCTCAAGAAGTCAATAATTGATGCATGGCAGCATGTCGACCGAAAACTGATTTAAAACCTCTATTCGAGCATAGACAACCGCATTTTCCAACTTATTCAAAGGAATGGGGCTGCAGTAGATTATAGAATTAACAATTCATTCATTTTGTTGTACACTTGTTGTTTTATGAATCGATTTGTTTAGTGGAACTATACTTTTGGGACATTGTCAAAGTGAGAAATTTTCAAAAAATAAAGAAAATTGAAGTTGCTCTGGAAAGTTAGTTCTCGGATGTTGGCATGCAAATTGGCACTGGTAATTACCACATTTTCTATCTAAAGGCTTTTTCGAAAACGTCGTGTAGGGCGGGATATTGTGAAACTTATGGGTGGAACTACACTTTTGGGACGCAGTGTACGTATAACACCTACTTACGAAAGCACCACTACGAGAATCGCGCTAATACTTGCATATAATGCACTCTTCAAGGGTTATAGTGCACTCGTCAAAAAAGTATGTCGTACTCGTGAACAGGACATCGAACTACCCTCATAGGCGTAATAGTAGAGTAGCGCCAGAGTTGAAGGTAATTTGGCTCATTACATTTATGTAAATATTCTCCAGTTGCAAATAGCTAGAAATAAACGGTGTAAGTGTAGTAAGCTAAATGTACGTAGCGCTGCGCATATGCCAAAATATAGAACCTCTACGTCGAGACGAAAGAAAGCTCAAGTGAAATGTGCACAAAGTTCCCGTCCATCCTTGAACAGTGCATTATATGCAAGTGTATCAGCATAATTCTGTAGTGGTACAAGCGTAAAGTACGGTGTTAGTAGGTCCGCTGCGGAATTACAATCAATTGGGCGCCACTTCGGGTTACGGTACCGTGGCGGTAACGCTGAAGCGCTTCTTGTTTATGTTACCACCTCACATGAGCACCAACTAAATTTCACTTTTGTATCTTTCAGGGCATTGGCACGTCACTATCTTATCCAGTGACAGGTCTTATCGCTTCACAATGGTCAACAACTAAATCAGCTGGAACTTTCATTGCTGTGCTGTCATGTCATGTGCAAGTAAGGCTAAGGACAACGTCTTTATGGATTCAAAATGTGACAAATAACTAAAAGAAAAATCATTTGAAGAATTTTGCAGTTCTGCTCCATTTTTACGATGCCAGTGTCGGGTGCATTATGCGAAACATCGCTTGGATGGCCATCAGTGTTCTACTTGCAGGTACGTGAAAACGACAGCACTATGTATTACAAATATTACAAGTCTCATCGGAAGCGCCCCTCCCCCCACAATTTGATTCGCAGCGGATTATAAGGCGTGTCTGTGCCGCTGCGTTTGGCACTTTGTCAGACCCGTTTCCCAGCACTGTTTGGCACCGTGCCAAACGCTGTGGCACTGGCACGCCCCATAATCCGCAGCGAACCAGACTGCACTATGGTCGGTTCTCAGAAGAATTTGATGTTGATGTCCCATCGAACCGAAAACCAACTACTCCCAGATCTGAGTACCTGTAGTCTGAATTTGTCTTCAAATAAATATTAAATAATTCCCTGCTGCCGAAACAAGGGACGAAGCGTGCATTTCTTCCATCCTCCCTCCTTGCTGATTTTGATGATGGAACTGAAAGCTCAAAAAATATAACAGGGCATCCAATTTTAATAGCCGCACAAGCGGCCATAGCGACAAGTGCAGAAAAAGGACTACTGCTCCAGATACAGAAGAAGAGTGCAGCTCAAGTGGAAAAGAGACTGGAACCAAGCTGCACATTCACCTCTGAGGATGAACTTGCAATGTGCGAGACGAATGAGTCCGCAGCATAGGTCTGCACATTGAGGATAGCGCGAAACTCCGTACTCGCGTTATCCTAAATGTGCGGCAGTTGTGCCGATGCCAAGGTCTCGCACGAAACTCGTACACAGCGGTAGAGAACGTCCAAAAATGATAGTGGCGCAAACGAATAGCGCCGTTGCCTAGGCCCCTGGCAGAACGTGGCACTCGGCTATCGCCATCCACATCCATCCCCGTTCGCGTGGATTTCGAAGTAGGGATTGTAGCACGCTACTGCAGTTGCGGACCCATTCTCCAAGACACAGCAAGGACCAGAGATACTTGTCGAAGAGTTCCTGAAAGCAGTGAATTCCGGAGAACTTAAGCGTTGCAGAATAATGTTCCGCCTTCGCAGAAGCCGTATTGTCGAGCCTTGGATTCAAAGCTATAAAATAGACGATTATGCTTCTTCCCTTAGCACTGATTGGGTTCTGTCCACTCATAGGCAGATCAGCCAATAGCAACGGGTTGATAAGTGGGCGGATTTTCTTTTGTTTCATCGTTCGTTCCGGCACCGTTTAACAACTTCATCAAAATGTACTATACATTTTGGTTCGTTCAGAAACATGTTTCTTCCTAGACGTGATTTGATCACTTCGATGGCAACGGTCTTGACAGGTGTACAGACCGGAATTCTTTGTTTTCTCCCCTGGTGATATCATTCGGCAGAACCCGGGAACGATTACTTGATCGACTGGAACTGAAGGGAGATGGGGCGCTAGGAAATCTACTGCCGGATGTGCTCGTGGATATAGTGTAGTTCGCTGCTGACGGTTGGGCGTGTCAGTGCGACTGCGTTTGGCGCGGTGCCAAACTTGTTCTCCACCAGTTATTGAAGCGGGCAAGCACTGTATCATATATTTCGTATTACTCGTTTTCTACCACTTTTTGTCGCATGCGCCTTTCAACAAGAGAGAGACGGCTTTCACGGGGTGACACACTCATACTGCCTGACACGCCCAACCGTCCGCAGCGAACTACAGTGTAAATGATGCCACCGAAAATGTCGGTTATGAAGTTGGCGCTATTGCGGTTGAGATCGGACTCCTTTGTAGATTCAGTGTAAGAAGAGCGCATGGAATCAAAGTTTCCGTGCAGCTGAGTCTCAGAGCGCAGATGAGCAAACTTCGAAAACTTTTCCCGCCCGCTACGAAGTGTTCCCCACCACGATTCAAACAATTCCGAGGAATACGTTAGATTGTGAGCCGACCGTTGAGAAAACCGGTGCAATACGAATAACCATTTATCCATCCGCCTCACATGCAAAACTGGGGAGACAGAAAAGAGGATCGTCATTGGGGCGCTCGCTCACGACGCATCGTCTGGCGATGAAAGTGGAAACTTCAGCGTATGCGTCAGTTTCTCGAATGGAGCAGCTCGCGGAATTGTTGTATATTTCTATTATTTTTATATATTTTCGCACATATTTAATTTGTTTTTGGGCGTCGATATTGTCTACGAAAACTACGAGAGAGCCATGTCAGAACCGATGACGGATAGCGCGCTTCGATAGCATCCTTTCCCCTCCATTTAGTATTCAGCCTCGAATGAATAGGGGGCAGAAGACAGCTCTCTCGTCGCTGGCTACGCCGCCTACGCGGCAAATTACTACTCTCTTGTCATACGGAGGGGGGGGGGATCAAAAAAAGACACTTTGGTCGAGTCACATATCAGCAAAGTTTTCGCAGCCCAGAAAGAGGACGCGGATACGAGTACCAGGGCGGAAGAGATGAGATGTTCATCGATAAGCAGGAGCAGGCACTCGCAGCCAACACCTTCATGGGTAAACCAAACATTGAAGTAATCTCCACTCGCTGGTCGACTGGAAAAGGTTTTGAATTCATTGTCATCTCCAACAGCTGCGGAACTTCTCGAGTAGAGTCACCTATGAATAGCTACCTGGATGCCAATACTCTTGATCTGGAAGATCTCCAACATCGAGCAGCTCCGACAACGTCGCCGCTAAGCGGTGCTAGCCAACAGTCGGAGGCAGCTGCCGAGCAACGTCCGCTATCGGTCTGATATCATCTTCAGCCGGCATTCCCAAGGCGGCGTTTTACTGGTATGGATCGGATAGTCCTGAATGTGAAGATCGGATGTTTTTTAAGTGGAAGCCCAGACCTGAAAGTGAACAGCGACGTGTTACAGTCGCGCGAGAATACGAATCGTAGGGCGCTCGAAAAACTCTCGCCCATTTGGAATGGAAGGGCGCTGAGTACCTGAAAAAAACAGAATATCCAAGATTGTCACCTGTTCTCTAAACCGCCTCACTTATCCGGTTCGGGCTGAACAGGGTGGTCTACTGTGGCGGAGATATCAACAATAACTCAGGTACCGATTCACAGTTCGGTTGCAGTTCGCTGACTCAGGTAGCGCAGATTGCACAGGGGTCGCGGTGCAGAGGAGTCTCTTGATGGCGCTCGTCAGAAGCTGGTAAACGGGCATCAATGATAGTATAGCAATAGTGCTGCTGAGAGTGTGGTGGAAATGGTGAGTAGGATCAGAATTCAACTTACAGCGCCGTGGAAGTCAAGGAAGAGTATTTTGTTTGGCTCCCCCCATCTGTATACCAGCAAAACTGCCAGCCAGCATCCACCCTTCGAATCTCATTTCTCCAACACCGTGGTTATAAAGAAATATTATATTATATTATTGAGCGCTTTCGAGTTTACCGTGTGAAAATGATGATGTGAAAATGGAAGTTTTACAGGGTGCTGTGTCTGCAATTATTTTTCTGGTGTTCTTCCTCTTCTACAAAGATGATCCACGAGAGCACAGGTAGAACATTCTGCCACAAACGTTTTGAAAAAGTTTCTACTGGTCCGCCAAAAACAGTTCCAGTGCCTGCCGTGGATCCTCTATTCTCCGGGCTCAGTCTGACGGCCGCATTGCATAACACTGAAGAGGGAGTAAGGACAAAACTACCTGACAATAAAGAAAGCCAACATCTCGCATCAAACAAACGCACCGGACCCAGCTTCGGACTCAAATACGGTAACCCGGATGGCTGAAATCTGATCGTCTGTCACATATGGCTATATAGTAGGATCATCTTTTGGAAAGACATGTTCCCGCCCTTCCGTAAGTCCTCTCAGCCGCTGGCAGCCGCCCGCACAAATCTCTGGGCGGTTATTCAGCCACCGATACAGAGGTTGGCATTACCATGTTGGAGACCAAACTGGACGATGCTACTATTAGGTTGTCCGGAAAGTTCTCAGCGTCTTGTGTTACTATTTTTGTACATTCATTGCTGATTAAAAAACTCATTCTCTTTTTCGTCTCAGTAGTACACCCTGAGGAGAATTTTCAGATCTTTATCTGATGGTGAGGCGGAGCGAGGTGGTGTAAGTGACAAGGTGGGCCGCTTCACCACTCGCCGCGGTCCTGATTCGACATGCCCCAGGCTCGACACACCCCGCCCACGGACAACTAAGCCTCCCCCCCTCCGACAGGGCAAAATTGGTACTAGATTCGTTGAGGGATAAGAACACTCGCTTGTACTCGCTGGCCCCCGCAGCGGATATGCTGTATAGGCTTCGATCGCATCCAATAAGCCAGCCAAAATGGAAATAGAGAATGCGTGCCGGACGTGCCGCATCCCAGAAAGGGATTGATTAACGGCGAAGACTTTATGCCTTGTACCAGTCGGCTCGCCGGCTAACGCCGGCGCGCCTCCTTCTGATACGGCCCGGCTGCGCCGGGCGAGCGCGGCTTCGCCGCGCGTATTTTCTTTCACATATTTCTAGACTCAACTGATATCCCTTTGTTTTTCTGTACTGCCGCCCCCGCCCGCTTTTCGGCGGGTGTCTGGAGTTCTTAAGCTATATATTAGCCGATTCTCCGTCTGAATGCCGCCCCACCTCGGAGCGAGGCGCCGCGCCTACATGTTTGTGGCCCCACCATATGCCCTCACGCGGCGACCTCTGCTGACCTTGAATCCAAATCCCACGTTTTTTTCGGTTTTTTGAAGTGCTCCTGGGGACAGTTTTAGCAGAATTTCGTCGTGGGCTGTCCGGCCCACCTTGGCTGGTCCGCCCCGACAATATGTCTACCCCAAAACATTTCTCAATCGGCGACCCCTTTCTGACCTGAACTTCAACATTTTTTCCGGTCTCACGGGTGCTCTTGAGACACCTTTTACAACCTTTTTGTCTGGCTCTCCGGCCCCACCTCGAGCAGCGCTCCGCCCCACAGTGTTTTTGCCCCACAGATCTCATCGCGACCCTTCTCGCTGAACTGGTGAGAGCGCCTGGTGTGCGGGTATCTATGGAGTGTATCTGGAACCGAGCTACAAACTTTCTAAAATGAAATACTCGCGAAAACTCTTAGGGCAAACTCGCCCACTTGTGGCGGGCCTCAACACTCTTTAGCGTGCCCTACTATTCGGCCTAGATATTCCAATTCCCTACACTGAGTTTTGTTGCGACTTCCAAACACTCTCGCGAACCGGGTTACTGAATTTTGCGAGAAGCACCGCCCACCTTGAGTACGCCCGCCCATTTAGGGTGTACCTGCCACAGTTAGTCTGGCGACTCCTTACTAACCTTAGTCCCTTTTTTCCCCATCTTTAAGCTGCTCCGGAAGCGAATTATGAACATTTTTCTGCGGAACCCCAAACTTTCGGCGAGTGCCCCGCCCACTGTGGGCGGGCTTGCATGGTCAGCGTGTGGTTTTTATTTTCTTGTCTCATCGCTTTACCTATCCCCACCATTGACCTGGACCTCTCCAAGTCGTTCTTCAAGTCGAACCGAATTTCCGGACAGACAAACTTACAAACTTACAAACTCACAAACAAACAAACAAACAAACAAACAAACAGACAAAGCGAATTATATATATGGGGTGATCCTTTTATCTGATGATATAATTGCCTCACCATTGCTTGATAAACCCCTTTTCCCAAAACTTTTTGAAGCATGTCAAAAGAGCAACTTCGGACGATATTTTTCTTCAACTATTGGGTTGGAACATAAGTAATGGCGTTTTTTTTCAACTGAAAATTTTGTTCTAAAAGTGAAATGTTTCGCAAGCAAGCTTGATATCATCTGGATAAGATAGGAAAACTTCGCGTAGTATAAGAATATTTGAACAGCTCCGGTCGAGGGAATAGTTTTTGTGAATTTTTTAGTCGTTGAAGTTCAAAGTGAAGTCGGGGAAAAAATTAGCACCTTCGACAATGCCTCTATGTATTTAGCGTCGTACGCTCGAAGTGATCGAAATCGTTTAAGCTGCGCTGCCATACATTTGGAAACAGGTCGTGCCTCGCAAGCACAAGGGAATCTCAATAGGACGCTTTGGAACTAATTTCGAGAATTTCAAAGTTGGTCAACCTTCACCTCGCCGATATTGGGCAGGCTCACGTCTGTTCCACCTGAAATTTCATGCTAATAGTTGAATTAATTGAATTTGAATTTGATATTCTGCATTGCTGGCCTAATACTACGAAGTTTGCTATTAAACGATATTAAGCTTGCTTGCAAAACGTTTTACTTTTGGAACAAATTTTTCGATTGAAAAAAACGGCCATTACTTATTAGCCAGCCCACTGCTAGTGGGCTGGCTAATAACTGCTAGTGGGCTGGCTAATAAGTAATGGCCGTTTTTTTCAATTGAAAAATTTGTTTCAAAAGTGAAAAGTTTTGCAAGCAAGCTTAATATCGTTTAATAGCAAACTTCTCGTAGTATTAGAATATCAAATTCATATTCAATTAATTCAAACTATTAAGCGAAGGAAATTTTCCCTAATAGCGAGGCAGTTGTCCGAAAGTATGCTAATTTTCCCCGACTTCACTTCCAACTTCAACGACTAAAAAATTCACAAAAACTATATCCTCAACCAAAGCTTTTTTGATATTCTTATACTACGAGAAGTTTCCTATCAGATGATATATAACTTGCTTGCAAAACGTTTCACGAACAAAATTTTCAGTTGAAAAAAAACGAAACACTTATGTTCCAACCCAATACAAATTGGGTCAACCCGCAGTCGAGACAGCTCGACAAATTAACCAGGTGTGGGGGCCCAATAGTGTTGGAGAAATCACCGTGCGACAATTGTTCGACAAATTTCGTTCTGGAGATTTCGGCCTTGAAGATGAACTTCGTAGCGGTCGACCTAAAGCAATACCTGACGAGGATTTGAAGGCGTTTGTGGAGGCTGAATCATCCCAAACAGTTCGAGAGATTGCAGAAAAGCTAGGCGTTGGCAATCACTTGTTTGGGGCGGATGGGTCTGAAACGCATCTGGAATGGTGAAAAAAGTCGGCAAGTGGGTGCCCCACAATTTGAGTGACCGGCAGAAATTGGCATGTCTCGAGGTTTCCTCTTCACTGCTTTTGCGCAACAGAACGACCCGTTTTGGACCGAATTGTCACCTGTGATGAAAAGTGGATCATGTATGATAACAGGAGACGTTCCGGACAGTGGTTGGATGCCGACGAACCACCGAGGCAATTTGCCTCCTCACGAAAAAAAGATTATGGTCACGTGTGGTGGTCATCGGCTGGTATGATCCACTATAACTTTTTGTCAGCAGACCAAACCATCACAGCAGACTCCTACTGTGAAGAAATTGACGAAATGCACCCAAAATCGCGTCAGCTGCAGCCAGCACTTGTCAACAGAAAGGGTCCGATTCTTTTGCATGACAACCCGCCCACACGTTTCACAAATCACTATCCATAAATTGAACGAATTGGGGGTTGAAGTTCTACCTCACCCGCCATATTCTCCAGACCTTTCACCAACCGACTATCACCTTTTCAAACATTTTCAGATTCCTTCCTGGACTGGTACTAACATCACTCAGGGACGCATGGCAAAAAAACCTTCGTGGATTTGCACCACGCCAATTTTTTTCTTCTGATGGGAATATATCGACTGGTCTCCACACTTGCAAAAGTGACAGTGATTCGAACGGTGCTCATTTCGATTTAATCCGATGGTATCAAGAAAGTTATTATCGTTGAAAGTGAAACACTCAAAACGCTGAGAACTTCTCCGGACAAGCCTAATACTTCTTCAAACAAGAGTGTAATACATTTGCTTCCATTGTATGGGTGGACCAAGTTCTTTGCACCGCTCGAGCTTTTGGAAAGATCCTTCTTGTTTCTCTCACACTTCGCTTTTCGATGGCTCTCCACACTATCGCGCCAGCTACGCCCTCCACATTCCTCCAATAAGTCCAAAAACTAACTGTTTACTGCGAGGACGTTTCTGACACGATTTGGTCCCAATTTTCCTTCGCCTGGACAGTAATTACTGGCCTTTGCAGGCTGAACCACTTAGATTCAACAGCCCTGCAAAATTGCTCCACCGCCGTCTTTGGTATCTCATGTTGCTTTTCAGCCCATGTGCATGGTAGTGTGAAAGATCCGAGTTAAGGCAGTGGTTGCAAATGATTGAATAGAAGTAGTGTCACGTGCACACCAGAACCAACTGATCCAATGGGGGAAGGCTGTACATCAGGTCAACTACCTAAGAAATACACAGCTAGCTTGCTGGGGATGATTCAGCTCAGATATCCTGACATGCGCTGTCAAATGAACCTTTTGCCCTTACGATAACTTGCAGAAGAATCAGAGCGCAATGAGTTTCTTTTTAACGCAAATGTTCTTACTGCCCATATAAACTAATGGTGATGGAGACCCGGTCAGCTCAATCCTGAGGGTAGGAGGTGACGGTTTCTCAGGCCACTGCCCCACACCCCCCAAGACTACCCATTTCTGCTTTGATGATGAATTCTTACGGCAAAAAGATCCGGGCGAACCCCGTGCAACGGAAAAATGCTCGTAGTGTATGGATTTCACTTCCACTTTTTTCTCTAACTCACATTTTTATATTAAAAGGAGAACAAAACTAGAACGGTATTAAAAATTGTTATTTGAGAAATGTGAGCTCGACCGAACTTGCAAAAATCACAAAAGGAAAACAGGGTCAAGAGAAGCAAGCAGCTCCGTACAGGTTCGTTATTTTATTCATTAAACTCTAGCGGTAATGTTTATTCCACAATGTTTTTCACTTCTTGATTAGAGCTTCGCATTTCAGAGTCCTAGACTATCAAGTTGATTTGGTGACGTCTCTCTGCTAACATTCGTCAGTGCTTGTTTTGTTTCTTCATGCTACGCCAGAACTATACGTCCGTAGAGTGAATCTGATTTTAGGCCAATTGCAACTGATGCCGTGCATTATCGTATCTGGTTGTCGAAACTAGTCGGTGTATCTCCGGCTTCCAAATTATTGCTTACTCTATGGGCCAACGTATATCAATAAGGTATGTCCGCAAACTTTCCAGATATTGCACTCGCGAAACAGCCCACGAAATGGCAGAAGGAGTACTCCACCTGAGCTGGCCGTAGCCAAGTATGATCGGCGCGAATCAACACTCAGTGGGTGTGTGGTGATTCTATCGTGGGCGTCGCGCGCCGGTGCGAAGCGAGGCGGCGTGCGGCCTGCCCGCGCTACGTGTTTCGCTTGCGTGGGCGTTTAAATTCTAAGGGATCATCGACCCTTTAAACATTTGAACGTTTGGCGCGATCACGTTACAGTTGACGTGTTGTAACAGGTTGGATTTATCTGGAAGTAGGTTTGCCTGACAGGATTTGACGTGTGGGCAATGAGAAAAATCGCGCCAAGCCATACACCCAACGCCACGCAACAAAATGTCAATAATCAATGCTTTCATGTTATAACTCGGGAGTACGGTAATGCAACTCCGGGATTGCCGCGTCGCGACGTGCCGCGCAGCGGCATGTGCGGCGTCGCCTGACTTGCCGACGATAGAATCGCCCGGGTCCCCACTGAGTTGAAGGGAAATCTCTCTTCTACGTACAGTCGTCATCCGGCAGTATTGATTTGAGGCGGCTAAAGGGTCACGACGCTGCTACGGCCCCCATCACGACCGCGGCGATCAGCTATGTCCAGCTCGAGTAAGAAACCATTGTGCCAACTGCCTATAACATCATAGAACTTTCACGTTTGATCATATGAGTCGTGCTGGGACTGTCCCCATTAATAGACTTTACCCCTTTCCCCGCGACTCACGGCTAACTTTATCTATTTGGAGAGGTAACATTTGAGTACTGCTATTGATAGAGGAAATTCCCATATCTTGCTGATTCAGGTGCTTCATTACGATGTGACAAGGACAGGTCTCACCACTGCACTACCATATATTCTTTCGGCGACGCTTAAGTTTTTAGTGGGGCCAATATCTGATCGAGCAAGCTGTATTTCGGACAGATGGCGTCTTGTATTCTTCGCCGCTTTCTCACAAGGACTGATGGCTTTGTCTTTTCTTGCTCTCGTATTTGTGAGTCATTGGTTTTCATATATCAAGTAGTGACTTTGTCGTTGAAGCACTTTCCCAGCAACGAAAGTCTGCCCAGTGCATGGCGGTAGTATGAGTGGAAGCAGTTTGCCCGTGTCTTAATCGTTGGCGCATGTCGTCCTACCGTCCTAAAACCACCACTGATTAAATAACACTACTACTGACTGTGTCCGCCCATACCACCGGATTGTGCTGTGCCTACATATAACCTTTGAATGCTAAACGGTCAAGGATACCGTAGCTGAGGCTCACGCAAATCATATCAATGACATCAGACGAGGTGTCTCTTCTTCAAAGTGAGTCAACAGTTAGGGTCATTTCCCTCATTTACGCCTGTAAAAGAACCAGCTTCGTGTACTCCGGAGTACAATTGTCTTTATTATGGACAGCTCATAAAGGGCTGTATCTTCCACGATACTTTCATTTCTTTCTAGGCATTGTGCACTGTTCCAGATAACGTCTCCCAGTCTGGCTCAAACTGCCTATACTGTTGCCATAGTGTCTAGCGGTATTAATGCAGTTGGCACTATAAAATGCGCTCAGATGGTAGGTATATGTAGTGTAGAACCGAAATATTCATTGTTAAGGTCAATTCTAGTTGTTAATTTGTCAGATTGGAGGTGCATACTATACAGCTCTCCGTATACATTCATACCACTTTAAGGTAGCACGACAACACGTCCACGTTGTGATGGCGGTGACCTCGTTTTTACTGTGCGTCATAGTTCTAGTGATCCCGCTTGCCGTCAACATAGTTTGTCCGGACAACACTCCGGAGCAGGTACCCGTCTTCACCATTAGTACTGGTGACTTCATCGTCAGTCCAACCTTTGCAAAATCTTGGTTATCATGTTCACTAAACAGCCTACTCTGTGCCGCACAGCCGTCAAAGACACAAGTACGCTCACCATCACATTTTGAGTGTGCTGATGGTGACCTTAGCAGCCCCGCCCAGGCTCGTGAAGCATAGCGGTTTTCTCCGTTCAAACATGCGCAGGAATGGAGATACAGAAACGTGGAACACACTAGTTCGTCCATGCTCCGTATGCCTTTTTGCGGCGCAGATTCCCGTCCTTCATAACATCCGTCGTAAGCGCGCGTGTCGCGTGCGGCTCCTTGGCACTTTGCCAAGTCCTTTAATTGCGCTTCTCAAATACAAGTAAAACGCAATTTCCTGATGCGAATAAAATTTTAGGTGTTGCTCATGCTTCAAAATCCATGTACAAGGAGATGAAGATGACACAGGCTAGAAATGAAGCACAACGATGTAAATGTAAATAAAAAAATGAAAAAATCAAGGAAAGGCAAATTAGTTAAAATCGCCTGTAAATTTCTACGATCCGGCGCGAATCCGGCGCCAAAGCCATAGAAATACTTAGAACAAACGAGTGGGACGCTTGGGCTGTTTTTATTCTCATGTTTTTGGGAATGCGCGGCCTCTGATGGATACTGCAGATGCAGCCGAGTTGCTCTTGAGTTCTGGCCCTCGTCATCATCTTCTGTTCTTATTTTGTAGCACCTCCAATGTTATCCGCATCAGGAAATTGCGTTTTACTCGTATTTGAGAGCGCAATTAAAGGACTTGGCAAAGTGCCAAGGAGCCGCACACGACCCGCGCACGCGACACGCGCGCTTACGACGGATGTTATGAAGGACGGGAATCTGCGCCGCAAAAAGGTGTAAGGCGGAGCATGGAGGAATTAGCGTGTTTCACGGTCCTGTATCTCCATTCCTGGGCATGTTTGGGCGGGGGGACCACGACACATCGACAGCTGGGGGCTGATAGTCTCATACACCCTCAATGTGTTTGAGCGTACTATGTGTCTTTAAGTACCGGGAATGAAGCTGGAAACTTCAAAAATTGCATTCCTTCAACGTTTTTGGTGTATTTCTCAAACGTTAAACGGAACGGAAACGGGGCATTGAAATAACCTTCATTCTACAGTATCGACTCCGCAAGGCCTTCGAAGATGCTTTTACGTAATTATCAGGTCATCCCATTCAAAAATGTAGATACATATAGAGCAATAGCAGGAAAGCGCGGGTGTAATATGTGTAGCCTTCTATATAGTTTGTGAGCTAGTACAGTTAGCTACCTATAAGTGAAACTGGCTAGCTTAGTCGCAGAAGAAAGTGTAGAGATTTTAAAAAGAAGCTCGAGTGTTCAAAATCAGCGCCGGATTTTTGAATCGGGCATAACAAGAGGAAGGTGCGCTGCTTCAGTTCGACTTGTGCAGGACCAGTATTTGGTTCAGCATCATGGTGGATTTGCTTCGGACATTCGTGGATGGTCCCTACACAAGAAAAAATGGTGAATGAAGTCAAGCGCTGAATGTCTGATCACAGAGGCTGGACCCTGGTCGAGCTTCTACGCGAGACTGACATCCCTGCTGCAACTGCTGCCCGAGTTATGTCCGATAAACTGAGGATGGTCAAGAGGGTGTGCGCATGGGTACCTAATTTTCTTGTAGAAGCACGAACGCAGTACCGATTCTATGCCTCTAGCAGTAATGTTCTCAGCATGAGATGTCATTCACGACTGTGAAAACGCACCCCGGCCCTAGATGAAATATGGGTGGTCTTGGACCTCGAGCCAAAACTCACAATCGTCAATTTTGTATGAATGCAGATGAGAAGCCGCCCGAGCTCTAGTTCTAAACGCTACAACTTTTGGATCATTCGCCGAAATTGGCATTAACAGCAATTTACTCGCACTTCTTTAAAAAACTGAGAGCGGGTCCTTGGATGGAGGAGGGATCTACTTAACTAAATGCCAAGATATTACTTTTTAATCTGTTTTCCTCTTCGTTTTATATGAAAAAAAACCTTCCACATTTTTGAATGGGTGACCTAATACTTCCGCACATTCTTAGGAATTTTCCCTGGGCGGGCAGAA
>MU913568.1:13396-33646 GCA_036418165.1 Cooperia oncophora | reverse complement strand
ACGTGTCGACCTATCTAGACAGCCTCTTCTCGTTGACAGGTTTTAACATGATGGCTTGACGACCTTGCTCCAGCTTCACAAGAGTTCACAGGTTTCGCCAGAGTGAGACTTGTAAACCGGAACTAAGGAAGCAATGATAGTACAAAATGCCCCCCCCCCCGTCGCCGAACTGCGCCCTTTTATCATTCAATGACTGTAATTGAGTATCGCTGCTCTCGCCACTTCCGAATGAGCCCTGCGCTTAAGAACGCGAACACAGCTTGAACAACTCTCCCGCGCGGTCAAATACGATCTCCCTCTATTTTACCACTGCGATGGCGTGCGCTGGCACCAACACGTTTTCCACCAATTGTTGTCGCTTGCCCGCTTGAACAATTGGTTTAGAACGGTCTGGTGCCGCGCCAGACCCAAACAAAATACACACAAAAGTAGCGCGAGGGAAAAGTTCCGAAGAAAAACATGCCAGCGTTCGTGGCGATGGTGACTTATGCCCAGAAAGGGGTAATATTTTTCAGTCGCTACGGAAACTGAAATGATTTTGATGGTTTTCGTGAACGGTTCCAACGCTCCCTGCCTATCTCCTTGCCCATGCTTGAAGAAAAACCAATGCACGCACGGCGTGTTGTCGGAACCAGTGCAACCACTGTGCTTCGCCTGCCTTCGCTTGCCGTTTGAGAAGCAGGGGGACGAAGGAGTAAGTCACAATGACAGATCCGGCTTGGTTCAAAGAATGAGCATGGAATGCACCTGTGAACAAATATCGAAACCTATTTCCATCAAAACAACTCAATTTTAATTTTATTTTTTATTTTTCGTTCATCTATTTTTTATTTTTTTCAGCTTTTTCCTTTTAATTTTATCCCTCCCATGAACACTCGAACAACTTTGTGACCTGTTATTAGTCTTTCCTCAATCTTTCTTCGACTATATACCCTTTACTGCCCCAGTCATGAAATCGAACCAGTTTTTGACCGACTTTTTTCTACATGGACAGATTTGGCTCACATGTTTGTATATATGCGATAAAAATTTGACCTCTAACGGGACATTCGCTTGTCCCGAAACCTCGTGGCGCCCGCGCCACAGACGCGGGTGATTTGGGTATTTTCGCGCCGGCGCCTGTGGCACGAGCGCTAGGAGGTTTCGTGCCTAGCGGATTTGATATTTTTGTTAAGGGGGTCAAACTACTCCAGAAGACAAATTTTAGCCAATTCCGTTCACGGAGAAAAAAGGCGGTTGAGAAGTGGCTAGATTTCGGATGATTGGGGCAGTAAAGGGTAAATAGTGCCCCCCATTCTTTACAGTTTATATGATCGCGGAGCGGTGTCGTGGAGCAGAATTAACTCACCTGCGGTGTTTTCTTCCGAGCAAAACAAAGTGGGCATCTCAATTTTAACTTGCTCTAAGGTCGTGAAGCTTTTCTCGTTCTGTAACGAGTAAATACGGAAGGCAAGTAGCATTTGGAGGGAGCAATGTCTGGGCTACACCGGTGACAAGGAAGTGCCATCCAGCTCTAGCCATCCATAAGAGGCTCCACTTTTTTGGACTGAAGGGACAGTCAAGGCAGACGGTGCGGACAACGTCTTCCCTTTGATCGACGATTGTCTTCAAATCTCGTAGCTGCTTTGTCTAGGGATTGAGAGTGGAAACAGCTTTTTCATCCAGTAGTTTCACGAGCCTCAGCCCCCTCAAGCTGAGTTCGCATAAACATTCAAACCTCACTTCCTTTTCAAAACTATATGCTGCCGTTTTGAAGCATTGCGGTCGTGAAAAAGTGTCGGTAATTGTGGGCTTCATCCTTATGCAGCTCCTTTATTTTGGCATCCAGAGCTTTCATGCTGATGTCAGGGAGGTAGAAGAAAGAGCTTGAGGGAGCGCTTCGACGGTCGGTGACGATGGTACCGGATGCCAATCTTGTCCATACTGCGAAAGAAGAAGGAGTAAGGGTCAAGCAAGTGGTACTGGTAGGGAGAGTAACTTTGTCTCGTACTGCTCACACTATTGATCACCCCTTTTTAGGCGATGGGCAAGTATTTTGAATTCAAAAAGGGTTCAGCTAACAAGGTTGCAGCTGCTTCCTGCGCCCCTTCCAGACATAGAATGGGTGCATCCTAACCGGCTGAGTACCAAGTGTAAAGCACCTATTTCGAACGGCGTAGCGGCGCGCTTCACTTGAACATAGTGGTGGGTGAACTCTTGATATTGCTGTTTTAAAGACATATCATAGAGAGTAGTAGTAGGGAGATGGCAGCCATAATTTGTCAAAAATAGGTCACTGAGCTCGAAAATCCTACAGGATGGTGCTACAATACTGGGAAAACCGCGAGCACTAGACGAAGTGAAACGGCAAAAACCTGCGACTAATCCTTCGTTCTTCATGACTCAAATCATTTTTCGATGAGTTTGCGTAGCGCATCGTGCCAATAGCCGCTACAACGTAAGGTACGGCCCGTACATAAAGTCTCATATATACATCCAGCACCGCGACCGGCTTCGTAAATGCCCTTTGCTACATACTTTTACTTGCAAATGATGGCCAATCATTAGTAGCGTCGTACGCATTTTAAGCGGACGGGCGGTGGGACAGCGGGCATTCGAGTCGGTAATGTTGTAGCTTGATGATAGGCCTTTACATAAAGTACACTAGTTTATTTGGAAAGGCGCACTCCGCGCGTGTTATTATCGTCCGTGAGGCATATTATTCTGCGTTCTTTAGGGTTTTATCGATGGGCCAACTGGCTTCAAGACAATTGTTAATGAATGCTTTTGTCTGCACAAGTAAAGGGTCGTTCGGCAGCTCAAAGAGATATTACACGGAAAATGAATCCCACCTATGTTCGAGTGGAGTACGCAACCACGATCTCTCTCCTAGCTAAAGGGATATGCAGAGAAGGGGACTGGACCTCCCGCTGTCGTCGAAGATGGTGCTTTCATAACAATACAAACAAACTGCGAATCAATCGGTTATGTCAAAAGGTGTTTCCCCAGCAACTTTTATGATGGTTGAAGAATTGTGTCGCAAGTATTGAATGGGATAGAATGAATACAATGGTTGCAATTCAAGGCTTCTATTGTGATGTTAAGGGACTTCTTAGAAAGACGGTGAACGGTAGTTCTTATTGCAATAACTTAGGGAGACAAATATTGAATCTTAATTGCAGAAACTTTGTTAGGGAAATAAACGAGCTAGAGCCAGGAGCGTTTGGCGAATAGTTAACGCCACATCTCTATGAGTGCCCCTTTTGGCAAAGATTTTTCCTGTTTCAAAGCTGTTATTCAAGCATCAATTTGCTAGGTTGTTCATGCAAGATCCGAGAGTTATCAAACAAGAGTGCTAAGCTTATGTGCAAAAGAGACACCGACAGGGATTCGAGCCCGCGCCCTTGCCTTCGTGCGGTTGCGGAGAGTGGCCGCTCCAGTAATAAGGGAAAGCAGCCCGCAACTGAAAGCGAAGAATGACGGGTTTCCGACCTATGGTCTACACATTTCGCGGCACATCGGGTGGCACTCTTGTGATCTTCTTGTTGCTAAGCAGAATCAGAAATTCCGAGCGGTGCCACTCCACGTTTCTTGTCTGCCCACGCCTCTTGTCTGCCTAGAGAACCGGGTTTTCCTCAAACGAGGATGAATGCTAATTGGCAGGTGTGCCTTCTCTGAATAAGGACATAATATCCCATTTCCCGTCTGCTGCTATGCTCTTCGCTATGCTCTCAGCAGGATGGAAAATGTAAAGTAGTACTAGTCGAGATTGTTACCCTATAAACTTGCAATCGACTGCCCAGTTTGATTAGATTGATAGCCAACTCTCCAATAAAATCCGACACGAGGAAGGGAGATTGCCTGGCTGGTGGGGCTAATAACTGCTAGAATGTTGCCCGTGTAGTCTGATACCAGCCAGCTAACTTCTCCGAGATGGAAGGCTTTGCTCGAGCAAGCGAATCGATCTCGCAACTGCTGAATAGCACAACGCAACGCTGGTTCCCTTCCAATATGTTCGTTGACAATCGTTTCACTTTTCCTTCTAGATTAAATGTTAGCTTAGAATTTATAAGTGGTAAGCAGCGCCCAAACGCATCTACCTGGACACATTTGGAGCATTTTTCAATGTTTCGCGTTTAATGTTTAATATCTCGCGTAGAATCAACCTTTTTTTACTTTGTCTGCGATCGGAAAGAAGTAACAGTGAGCGCTAATCTAATATAGCATTTTTTAATGTTTGTCTCTCTCCGTTGAATGCGTATGGATATCTTGCAACTACTACTCAGCATTACTGCTGGTAAATCTTTGAAATTATACCGCAATAATAATTTGTATGGCTCTGATCCAACAATTTCCTGTCCCCAGAGCTTTGTCGCCCAGACTCAGCCAGAATGGGAGATGACCGCTACATCAAAACCACAGCTGTTATGGTTCAAGGGCTATGCTTCCCCCAAAGTAAGAATTTTCCCAATACTCGATGGAAGGGCAAGTCCCTACAATCGAAATTCACAACAGCTCGCCCATAGCGCTTAGGGCACACTGCCAGTATACGTCGTATAGTATACTCGAGATCCCTGAGATCGGGTAGGCGTGGCTGCATTCTTCAACTTAACCTGAAGGTGTCTATGCTTCTGGTGGAATATTTCCATCTTGACACAACTGTTGTCGTGTCTCTGTCCAACCAGAACAAGATGACAGTTGTCCCAGATTGGAATATTCCACGAGTAACCAGTTCCGTGCCATGTTCAAATGCCACGCCTACTCTGTCTCAGGGATAACGAGTGTAAAAGGTATCCCCAGCAATGGGGGGGGGTTGTATCTAGTCGTTTGAAGGGGGGGGGGGAGAGGGTAGTATTTGTTTTGAAAAATTTTCATTGTGCTTGACTTACTCGGTCTCTCTCGTCTCACGTGCGCTCAATGGCCGGCATTGTGGCATGGCCCAGCTTTGGGAGGATTTAGGAATGTGACAGGTAGGATGATAGGTAGAGAGTGTGCGGGGGAGGGGTGCTTGTACCAGAAAAGGGGATTCCGAGGGCTCCGTATGTGCGGAGGGAATTTCGAAGGGGCTGGTCGTATTTTGCAGAAATTATTCCTCAACGGCCGAACCCCCGAGCGTAGCACAAAGGAAAGTGCAGCATTCTATCCCAGGACATTCAAGACGTGGCATCGCATCGGCCTAGCAGTGTATTTCTTAATTAGTTGACCTAATACGCGGCAGTACTGCTACGCTGAATCATGTAGATCCTGGTGCGGACTGCGCATGTCCACTCTCCGTAACGCCTCTTCAGTTGCGACTCGGATCCGATGAACTACACCTCAACCGGAGCACTTCGCTTATTCGTGTTGCTGATGAAGAGTGATCTCGCTTATTCTTCGGAGACTAGGTGAACTGAAATTTCCGAACCCGGACGCCGTAGAATACATAATGTGCGCGCCTCGGCACAGCGGAAGAAATGCCATAGCATTTGCGAGTCATGCTGCCATGATAGACTCATTCGCATCCATCCCCTCCATCAAATTTTCAAGTAAAAAATGCGAATAAAACTGCCCTGGTATCTCTTCGATCCTCTGGAGGTCTTCTTTCCAAAAGTGCACATTTTGCAGTGTCGCAAACTTGAACGAGTGCTGCTGAGTAATGAAAAGTGGATGCATGACATCCACATGGAAATGACTGACTCCTTGAATCCCTTCACAAATAACTTACATTATAGAACATTGGAGGTTTTTCATTGACCAATCGTGTTACCTTTTGGGTTCTTCACTGAGCGTATCTTGATGATAACGTCGGGGTCGCGACAATGTGGCGTTTCCGCAGTCACAGAGCATGTGCTACTTTCGCTACTTTCTCCAAAGTGCTTTATAAGAGTGCTGCGGCTCCGTGACAGTTGGCTGGACCCGCCTCCGTGAGCTGGATCTATCATTATTATTTCCTTTTTCATCACTATCAAGGGGGTCATCATTTGGATACCCTCCAATATGCTTCTCCTTTCCACACTCATTCCCTTTACAGTTCGCTCACTTCAATGCTCAGAGCCGACAGGGCTCTTACTTAGATCGTTTTGACGGTTTGACTCGCTTTTTTCTTCAGTAATATTTCATTGCCGCTGATTAGTGATTTTACGCAATTCCTCTATCGCGTGACAAGACACATGGTGTCGTCAAGCATTGCAGTTGCCCCTATGTGGCGTTTTGTTTGATTATTCTAACTTTTCTTTCATATTCTGTTGTTGCGAGAACACGTTTCCCATCATCACGATAACCTTCCCTGTAAGCGATTGAAAAAAGAAGGGAATGTACTGACCAATTGTTGATGGAAAAATGAATGAAATAATATCTGACATAGACGTGCGAATATGCGTCCAAGCAATATTACGACCTCGCGCAAACAAATAGAACGCAAGCTGTGCTTCTCGAGGTAATGGTGCTTGCGACGTGAGACTTATTCCTCCCCTGGGCTCTGCTGTTTGTGGATGATTACTGACTGGCAGAATAAATAGTATAGGCCTGTAAACTCTTGTCAAGTATTAACGAGGCTCTTGCTGTAACCGGGGGAGACGGTAAAGAGGATCGTAATTCGCCGCACCGCCACGCGCGGCGATGGGCGCGGCGTTTTCATAACTCGTTTTAACCTGTCGAATGGAGCACCGGACTTCATGTAGACCCCGTCATCGTAGACACTCATTACTGTTTTCGGTCCTTAATTGCATGTTGTCGCCATCTACTGCCTGAAACCATCGTCCTTTGCGGGCGAGACGTCGCACGCGACGCCCAGCAGCGCGGCAAATTACGATCCTCTTGTCACACATTCGTAACCGGGTGTGTGACAAGAAAATCGTAATTCACCGCGCTGTGAGCGTCGCGTGCGACGTCGCGCCCGCAAATAACGATGGGTCCAGGAAGTAGATGGCGGCATGACAACAGGCAATTCACAATCGAAGAATAGTCATGAATGTCCACGACGACGGGGTTAACACGAGTTAAGAAAAAGCCGCGTCTATCGCCGCGCGCGGCGGAGCGGCAAATTACGATTTCTTGCCCGTCTCCCGCTGTAACCTGTGTAGCTTAACAGGTTACAAGTCTTCACAGTAGGCATCGCCAGTGATAGACGGTAACCAGCAAAATGCCCCCATCAAACCGGAATGCGCCGCATTTCTCAAACACCTTACGTTTCTCCCTTTAGAAATTCATTCGGGATCTATGCTAAGCAAAATGCGCGATTGAGAACATATCAGGCTAGGATTCTAGAGACGCTACAATTCCGACAGTTTTTGGTAGCCAAAATGAATCGTAGTATTAGTAATGCGATAATATAAGAATAAAATAAGCACGGCGCATCCGAGAAGGCTTGCTCAGTGAAATAATTGCTATACTTTTATGTAGGAATGTGATGATTCTGTACTTTTCGATTATTTGATGGTGCCATTGTTATCTTTTGTTTTCATCCCTGCCACCATCGATTTCCCATTCATGCCTACTGCTCACCTTTTTTTTCTGAAAGCCTTTTCAGACCGAGCCGGCCTAGTTATGGAAGTCAGTCATTGTGCTGAGCCTTCTTAAGTCTTCACGAGAATCGATAACATAGAAACTTTCTTCTTCTTTTGTTTTTTGTTTACATTGGCAGTTGTTCATGCTCTATTTGCTGTTACCCATAACAGCCAAAATGAGGCCGACATCCTTCCCAAAGTGACAACGACGAGCTGCGTGATGAGCTCGGAATTTGCCCATGGGAAGACCAGTATTCGATTTCATTTGGTTTCACTTTACGGACGTCTTCAACACAAAACGCTGTTGGAAGCAAAGGGAGGGAATTAGGGAGACAAAAATGTTGTGATACAGCATTCCTAAAGGAAGAGAGGGGGATACGATTAACTGTCCTCACTAGTCCTCACTCTTCGTTACGGAGGTTCCTGCCGCAGGTGAGCGCGGCGCGACATGCAAACGAATCTTTATTGGAGCCAGATCGCAAGAAAATTGCTGCGGTGTTTTTCGTAGACCCGAAGGAATTACAAATTGCTCTCGATTACTAACTCGACAGTTTTGTGACAAGACGAAAACTGAAGACTAGAGCTTTACTGCGGGGAAGTATGTACTGCTTGAAAGGCACGCCTGGGTTCAAACATTGTGAAATGTGTTGCCCAGACACTACGGACGAGATGGTAAATAATGCAGAAGAGAGAAAAAAATGTCCCGTGTAGTACCCATGTTGAACTGCACTTGTAGGTGCATAAGGCGGAGAGAGGTCATGGTAGGACGAGTTCTTGCTGGTAACAGCTCCTTTTGCTCAACGCATCGCTCTCATCGTTCGAAATGGAGAGAGCTTGTAGCGACAACCCCATAATGGGGTAACAGTAAAAAATGAAAGTTGAGCGTTGCCGTGGCTAGTGCGCGTAGATGTGAATCCGTAGCGAGGGAGGTGTCCTTATTAACGTATTCTTGGGCTATGAATGTAGCACATTCTCCGTGGTTGCGAACAAGACTAAATCGTTCGAAGAAAGCGTTTGAATCAAATGAACGCAGGGGTGGCCCCTTAAAGGGGTCGTTCAGGGCGTGGTGCGCTTTTCGAAAACGGTTTTTGCATATTGTAGGGGCTCATGCAAGGACCTGAAAAGTGTGCTTCATTTTCGCTGCGCGCTTCCAGGAACGGTAAAAAACGAGTGAAAAGAAATCTTTGGAATCTGCTTCGTTCTGGGCCTCTTTACGGCGTAGGTCACTTGCAACTTTGACCAGTTGCTGAGTGGGGGTCCTTATAAAGGGCTATTTGAAATCGACCAAAAAAAGCGAAGAAAAAAAAAGCGAAAAATCGCCGCAAGTGAGCTTCCAACTTGGGTCATGTGCTCAAGGGTGAACGGCTTCTTGCATGGTTTCATCAACGATAAGAGCGCTAGCAGAGTCGAGCATCGGATGGCCTAGCGGATAGAGTGGAGGTTTTCGCAATCGACAGTGAGGGTGGGGTGAGGTGTCGACTCCCTAGCGTTGTTGGATTTTTGCATTTTTTTAGATTGTCGCTATTCGCTTACATAGTGTCCTGCGTATGAATATACCTAGGATATTTGCCAATATGGGCACATTCTGAGTAGCTGTACCTCATGAGTCAGTGCTATTCAACTATTTCGATTTTCACGCACCATTGAACAAGACTGTTGCTGGACGTTGATCCTCATAGGCTATATAGATCTGATTGCGAATTTAGTAACTTCTGGTGTGGTGTCAATTAGACAATTTGGGGCCACATCTTCTTTCCACTGAATTCGTTATGTACACCAATATAGGGAACGTTCAGCGCTATTCTGTCGCCAAATTGCGTGGACGCCAAGAATAGGTGTTATATTTGTGATCAGGGCCACTGATTACCACTAAAAACGAATTTTCGGTCAAAACAATTGTTTTGACCTTCTTGGGTTTGCTTATTGGGTTGTCCGGGGTCCGTAGCGTCAACGATACGCATCGCTGTTACGAAGATGTGAGACTCCGCTCACACTGCCGACCAAATGGTCACCTACAACCCGAAAAAGTCAAAAAAAATTTTTCGCTCAAAACTTGCTCCTAGGGGTAATCGACAGTCCTGATCACGATTCTAGACTTTATTTCCGGTTCCAGTGCCATCTGGCACCGGCATAGCGCCGAAGAGCTGAGTCTGTGCATACTAACGAATTCGAACGAAAAAGCAGTTTTGCTCCATAAAAGTAGGATTGTTCAGTTTATCGTGAATGTTTTTGTTAGGACCAATTATTTAGACAAACATGGATCCAAAAAATGAAAAACTGTAGAAAAGCAAAATTTTGTCCTCGGTGGGATCCGAACCATCGACCTATTTTTTACGTTTTTTTTATTCGTAGAAGCGCGCAGCGAAAATGAACCTCAGTTTTCTGGTCCTCGTATGTGCCCCTACAATATGCACAAGACCATTTTGAAAAAGCTCACCACGCCCTGAACGACCTCCCTTGTTAGAGAGAGGGGGCCAGCACTGGAAGTCGTGTGCTCTAGACCTCACGTACAAAAAAGGAAAGAGAGGACAAAGACGTTGAGTGGTGTCAGGAAGTGCGGAATGAGCCCACCTCTCGTGTTCAAGTAAAAACAATCAGGGGTGGAAAACGCCACGGGCGGATATTTTTTATTTTTATGTTTATTTATCATGCACGCATAGGTGCGCTAACAATGTGAGCGATATACGTCGAATTAGAGGATAAACAACAACACGATTAAAAAAACAAATTCGTCACACAAATACAACCAAAGAGAGCAATATTCATATGCTTAACAAGGCCATTAAGTCAACCTTCTTCAGTTTTCTTTTGAACGTATAAGTGTTAGGCGCCTTCTGCAGGTCTGATGGAAGCAATTCGAGATATCTCGCTCCACGGAAAAAAGTGAATTAAAAACCTCGTTTCGATGGCTTCTGCGCAGTTTGGGACATTGCAAGGACAACGAAGAGATGCGGCCATTTGTCGGCCTGAACACCCAGTATTTACTGGGGTTCAACCTTAGTTCTCCTTTCAGTATCTTGAAACAGAACACAATGTCATTGAACACTCGTCTGTACGTTAATGATTTCAGATTGAAAAAGTGTAAGCGCTCTTGATAGCTGGGCAAACTAATCGGATAGTCAGGATTGGGAACCGGTACATTAGGACTAGAGAAATATCCCACGCCTCCTGACACCGTCCGTCGAACTGCGGCAATATCAATTGTAAAAAACAATACTAAAGGCTTCGCCGTAAATCAGTCCCTTTCTTGGGATGCGGGCTACACTCTACTTTCATTCAGAATCGCAAAGGCTTATTGAACGCGATGTGGCCTATACAACCTGGGGCCAGCCGATGTACAAGTCAGTGTTCTTATCCTCCCAGACAAATCTGGTACCAGTTTACCGTCCCCGGGGAAGGTAATGCTTGGTTGATCTGGAGGGACATCCGGGATTTGATCTCTAGAGGGTGCGTGTGGTAAGCGTGCCGCTTGCCACTACACCACCTCAATGTCTACTATACGAGCAGGAAATGATTCCGAGGATTCTACTGGGAGACGGACAAGATTGTCGCAAACTGTTGCACCGTGGAGTGCGGCGTATCGTGCGACGGTGGGCGCGAATGCTTGATACGCAACAGCTTTTGGACCGAAGCAACGAAGCTCAGATTCACAAAACCGCGCAGGAAAACATGTCTACCGTGCGCGGAATCGCTGGCCACGCCCACCAGTGCGGCATATTACGATTGTCTTGTCACATACCCAGGGCAAATCCCATAAGGTTCTTCGACTCATTGAAGGTCAGTGTATGTTAGCTAAACTGATGCATGTGTGTGGTATGTGTTAGCGCCACATTTTAGTCCAGAAACCTCCATAGACATTCATAAGATCACCCATACGCGATTCTAATGAATTTCCTCAAAAATCGCGTCGGAAAATACAGAGCGAACAGCTGTCAGCCACCCACGGCACAACAAGGAAATTGTTTTGCTCTAATAGACACGCGAGTCACCTTGAATGGATAATGGGACGGCGCCCAGCCATGATTTCTTCCTCCGCTAACATCCGTGTTCCTCCATATGTTCTCGGCAAATTGGTTGGCTTCGTGTAGATCGATGTGGCACCCCTGAAAACTCTTGAGATTTCATAGATGTCAGCAAACTTTTCAGTGCTAACCCGCACAAACCACTTCTCTAACAGATGCACTAATGCCTCTCGAAAGGCTCCAACTTGTTCGGACGAATTGGGAAGGTTAGCACGACAGCCCACATCTTTGCGGAAGAGCCTTTCTTTCGTGCACAATTGTTCGCCAGAAAAAATGAATGGGGGGGGCTCGTGACAACAAAAGAAAACCGGTGTTTCTTATGGGACCGCCTTTGCCTTCAGCATTCGAGCCTTTGATAATTCGTAGACGGTACTGTCTTTCATCACTTACGGACTGTCGCGGCGGCACAACGGCGCGTGCACTGTTGACCGCTTCGCAACAGCGGCTGCGGCTCGCTGACGGTGAATCAGCTGATTTCTATGGGATTCGGCTGCAAATTCCTACCTTTTCAGCTCTTCAAGTCTCTATAGTAGAAAGTGAGTTATTCTGAACAATTTTGAATTGTACTGGCTCTGATTTCCTTTATTTTTATGTCGATTATATGCTCTTTTCCTTGTATTTTGCCTTATTTCAGGCATTTATTCAAATGGCTTGCATTCTTTCAGATTCATTCAGAGTCAGTACAATTTAAAATTGCTCAAAATAACTCACCTTCCACTTTCGAAGCTTGAAGAGTTGAAAAAGTGGGAATTCGCAGCCGAATTCCATGGAAATCAGCTGATTCGCCGTCACCGAGCCGCAGCCGCTGTCGCGTCACATTGCAGCGCGGCTGCGCGGTGACGCTGTGCCGCCCCGACGGTCCGTAATGATGAGTACTGTATGTCTGGGATCTCCAGCGAGAGGCTGGGGTTGCATTTGACTGCTGGAGGGAGGAGGGTCGGTTTATTCTTGAGAAAAAATGTTTTCAGTTGTTCACTTCTCTCGGTTTTTCCTTTTTGGAGCACTTGCGCCTTACACCTCCTTCCCTTCCCCTCTTCCGCTCGACGCTTTTTTGGGGAAAATGTGGGGAATTTTCTGAAAAAAAGAACCGAACAAAAGGTAGAAATTTGGGAAACTTCAGGGATATGGCAGGTTGGGGAATGGAGGAAGAAGAGCGTACCAGGAAAGAATTTCCGTGGGACGTCGTATTTTGCGAAAATTTCCCACAAGTGCGGAATGTATCTTGACCAGTGCTACCCGGCAATCCGCATCCTCCTACTGGTACTCCCATTGGGGTGCGCTATGGTGGTGAAAAAACCCCTGCTCGAGAGATTCCCTGCTCGTACTAGTTGTGGTCACCACCTTGTCACATCCTCAGGGCTCAGTAGCGTGCCCTGACTTCAGTGGCTGTCGAGGTTCTCCTCAAGACTTTCGTTTCTTCATCGTGCAAGAGTAGCTCGATTGGTATTCCCTGCCCTCTAAGGACATGTTTGTCACTCCATTTATCGAAGGTTTTAGTAAGGAAACTTGACTTTCAAGCTGGCGATTGTCCAGGTGCTCGTTTGACATTTCAAAAAATCGAGACAGTAGTGGCCCTGCTCATACATACACTACATATCCCAGAGGTAGAGTCGGTGTGGCTGCGTACATCATTGAAATGTGGCGCCTGCTGCCTGCCTTCGCCGTTGGGGCAAGCGTAGTCTTGTCCTTGCCAGTCCCTCAGGCACAGGGTAGGATGGCAGCTCTTTTGAATGGAGATAATCCAGAAAAAAAGCGATCTATGCCATACTCCTAGGAAGTACGTAGTCACACCCTCTCTATTCTCTTCTATTCTCTAGGATATGGAATGTATAGACCGAATGGACGCATCCCTCCGTAGGAAGCGAATTGATATAACCTGCAAAGAAAACAGCTGTGATTTTTAGTGAGTCATGTGAAGAAGTCTTCCACTAACTTTCCCACTCGCTAAGCATTCCCAGGCTCCCTTCCGTCCATTCAGTCGACAAGGTGTCCATAGCGCATATATGGCGATCGACTTGAAATCGGGTTGTGCAAATTCGTTCATTGCCATGACTCATAGACTAGTTCTCAAACAATTTACATCCTTCCTTCACGAAAACGCGCGATTTCCGTCCCAAAATTTGGGTGGCACGACCTTACGTCCGCTTTAGGTCAAAAATCATTTTGGGTTCATGTTTTGCGGCCGGAATATGGACTGCAACAAAATCTGCGAGTGTCGGAGATTACTCACTGGGTAGTTTTTTTTGAATTAACGATCGAGAAAGGCTGGGGTTTAGAACAACTGGGATTGGGAATAGAGTAGATATTCTTTTAAATTTTTGTGACAATTTTTACAAGGAGCTGCTCGTAGGGTTCATACTTTTTTGAACTGAGCTTTGGCGCCAGCTATGTACGAAGCCTGTTATCACGACTCCCCTCCGTCCTCTTAACTACTGCCCATTCTGTCTGGATGTCCCTGTCCAAACAATCCTCCTGCCAAAACTTGCTGACCGTTCGACTTGTGAGCCACATAGTGTTATACTAACCGTAATTCAGCTTGTAAAAGTATCTTTATGGGTGGTCACTTAGCAGGCGGGTTAAATCTTCACCCTCCTCCGATATCCTCTCTCAAAAATGTTGCTAAATCCCTTTCATTCTGTCAGATAGGGTGCATATACTATCTCGACCCCACGCACACTTTAAGCGTACCTCAGTCAATCTCACTGGGATTGTTCGTCGTCACTTCTCGGGCCTCTACCGCATTCTTGTGCCAGAAGTAATACATGTGTTTGCCGTGGATGCTGAGGCGTGTCAGGGAGGGATCTGCTGGGATATGGGATCTGCTTAGCGCCACATAGTTCTCCACCAATTGTTGAAAGCCGAATAAGGGACAACAACTGGTAGAGAATGAGGCTGGAGCCGCGTGCCAAACGCTGGCCGACCGCTCCCCTAACACGCCCCCTCAGCAACGCAGGCGAAAAAGACGTTGTACCGAAGGCAAGAAACTCGCGCACATCACCTGCGGTGTAACTTTAGGCCTTGAAACAAAGAGGATGATTTTCATCTATGAGTGTCCACCCAGTGTCAAGCTTTGTAATGAAAAGATTCCTTGGATCAATTAAACGTACTTACGCATCCAGAAATCCTGTATATCCAAGAAAATTGTACGCTTGCTGAAGATCCACTGGCGCAGTTCTCTGACAGCCTTGGAAACTTATTTATTCCACTTCTGGAATGGGGGAATGTGGTGCAAGTGGCCTGCTTGCCACACACGGTCGGGGATCAGCTTCCGGATGCCAAGGTTAACCAAGTATTTTATGGCACGGGGGCAATAAATTGGTACCAGATTAATATGGGATGATAAAAACGTTCAGTTGTTCATCGGCTAGCCCCTCATTTTATATTGTTATAAGGATCACATCGCATAGTGAAGCGTTATCAATTTTGAAGAAAGATTGTGGGCCGGGTCGCCAGAAAAGAAGGTTTAATCGACATGGCGAAAGCTTATCCTTTGATCTTCTCGTATACGGACCGCTTCTTGTCCTTTCCTTCAAGTCGCAATTTTTGCAATATAGCGAAGTCGAGTAGTGGTTTGCTCGTGTCTGGGGTAACCGATCCCGACCACAAATGTTGCGTTCATCTCGCGGTTTGAAGGTAGGTAACAGAAGCACGTTGTAAGCCATTTAGATGTTTGTGAGGGCTACTGTCTGCGGTCTCTCCTTACTCTCCTGTTCTCTCATCTTTGTCACTCTAATTCCTACGCTTGCTGGTCAATGCTTCTTCCGCCCATTTAACTCGCTGACAATAGAGTACTGCGTTCCCTTCTCAAAAGCAACGCTACGAGAGGGCCGTATGTTTAGGACAGTTTCCGACGGCTTTTTTGCTTTTCTCGTCCATGATCTAAATTTATACTAGGCGCTACACAACTCCCATACCTGACCAGTGTGTGTGGCTTTGGAAATGTGCTCTGATCCACATTCACCTTTTCGCACACTCCAAGTCCCCATCATAGAGAAATTTCCGTTGATTCACGCTCAGGGCACATTGGGGAATCCCCAACAAGGGGGTCGTATTTGGTCGCCGGGAGAGGGAGGTGCACTTGCTCATTGTCGGGATGGAGGAGAGGATCGTATTGCTTTCTGAAGCTCCAGGAATAGGTGGGAGTTGGTGGCCTGACTTTGTGCTTTCCAACGCCCTGCCCCCCCCTGTTCGAACAGCAAAATTCTTTATGGGATAGAAATTGGAAAATTTTCGGGAAATTTTGGAAAAGTGGGGCAGAAAGGTTGGGAAAAAACCTTAGAACTGGTATAAGGGGGGGGGGGTATTTCCTCACGGCTTTTCCGTAGCAGCAGGTGCTTATTACCCTCTCCCCGCCCCGCTCGACAGGTTCGATGAGGAGGGACAGAGAGCCGGAGGAGGGAAGGAGGGGGGGGGTCGGGGGTCGTACCAACCCCTAAAAAAACTGAGGGATCGTATGGACTCGACCAAAAACCCCAACAGATGATGTGCCCTGGTCACGCTTCACTCTACCGCTGCACTGTCACAATATAAACACATCGGACAATCACATCACCATAAATTCATCCCAGTCGATCAATATACACTGTACGAATAGCATGGGGCTTTTTCCTCACGTGGGCAGGTTCAGAATAACAGTCTGAACTCGTGCTCGGAATTAGACACATCCATTTAATACCAGTCTGCACTAATAGTACTATTCTATACAGCACACCTATTGCTACCCTTTCACCAATCAAGCTATCGATTTTCGGATCCAATATTCCACTCCGTCCGCATCGTGGATAGGCTACTAGTTATGTGTCAGCTCCTATTAACCACACAATCCTTTATTCTATAGTTGGAATGAGTTTCTTGTTTTTCAGTGTCTTGCAAAAATTCATGCAAACACCGTGGAATCATAAGGGATAAGGTCCCCGCCATTATTCAATCCCTTGTTGGGATGAGGCACGCATTATACCTCCTCTCAGAACCGTAGTGACTCATTGAAGGCAAGTGTAGGCGCAGTTCGGCAACGGGGGGATGGGGGGGGGGGGGGGGCATTTTGCTTCCCATCGATGTGTCGACCCATCTAGATAGCCTTTCTTGAGTTGACACGTTTTACCATGGTGGCTAGACGAGCTTGCTCCAGCTTCACAAGAGTTCACAAGTTTCACCAGAGTGAGACTTGTAAACCGGAAGTAGTGAAGCAGTGAAAGTGCAAAATGCACCCCGTCGACAAACTGCGCCTACAATATACCCTATAACAATCCAATTTACACCCCTGGGGGTAGAGGGCTTGGTTGGCCTGAGCGGAAGACGATCCAGGATTTGATCACAGGACCGTTCACGGATGCACTTGTCTCTATTCTACCGTCTCCTCACAAACACACCATACAATACATAAGTTGCATTAGGCTGTAAATTATCAATAAGGCAGCGTTTTGTGGTCATTCTTCCGGCAACTTCTGGTAAATCACTGATCGCTACAAATGGTTTGCTTTGACGATTACAGTAATCACTTTCAACCTTTTCCAGAACCCCTTTCCTCCAAATTGGACAGGCCATTGATTGTTCCAGGCTTTGGGAGGGCCCTATCCTCTCTCCTGTTCACATAAACCGAAACTAAGCCCTTTATCCAATCATGGTGCGGCTTACCATCCAGCTAAATTAGGGCGCAAACCGGCCAAGGTGGAGGAGGGGCACGGGACGGAGCTTCTTATTGATTCTTGTCAACATAGCGAACTGTAGGGGAGCGGTGTGGAATGCGAGAATGGAAAGAGTGAGGATGTTTGGATGAGAGGATGATAATGATTGGTGAATGTTTGAAGGTTTGTTGGTGGTCTAATAAATCATTCCTCTCCCAGTGTTCGTCGCATCGCAACTCGAACAACTTTGTTAACTACCATGACCTCTAGCAAAGCTATGAACTGCTATCGCTAAGATTGGCTCTCCATTTTCCTTTTTTTATTGGGCGACATTCATCGTTGAAAGGTGCCAATACAGTCTTGTTCGCTGCGAATGCTGGGGCATGTCAGCGGGAGGGGTTTGGCTGTTCTCCACGAATCGTTAAATATGGCGAGCGACGACAGGTGGTGGGATACGGACTGGTGCCGCCAAACCCAGCCCCCTCAAGCGCACGAACACCCGTGGCGAAGAAGACTGTGAACGATTGCACGTTCGGAGTTGAAGACTTCCGTTCAAACCAAAGGAAGGATCTTCGGTGCTAGGTGAACTGCTTACGATGCTAACATAGTTGGGAGGGTGGCACTCGGCTTCCCTTTGCATCCGTAATCAAGATTTATCCCTAGTGAACACCGTTTCGTCTCTGCGGGACTAGTGCTCAAAGATTTTGGTTATCTGCGCTCTGAGCCTTGATTAGGGGAAAGGACATAGAGGTGTGGCCGAGCGCTCCCTTCCAACTACGCAACGCCCGCAACGCCCCTATATCCCTTCCCCAAAAAGGCTCGGGCCTATAGCGCAGGCGGCAGGAGTCGCAGAGGGATAGTCCCGCAGACAGAACACGTCGTGCGTCAGTGGTTCGTAGAGGGGATGTATTTTGGACAATGAAAGGGAGTCGCATTCGCCTTTGTGAGAAACGCTTGACTGTTGGCTTTTCTCGTTTTTACCGCGCCATACTTCCCCCCCCCCTTCCCCCACCCGCTCGACAGCGGTTTTTTCTTACTATTAGAGAAAAATCGGAGAACCTTTGGAAAATACTCCGGCAAAATGGCGAGAACTTGGCGATTCAGAAGATGGTAGGTAGGATGGAGAAGGGGGCTGTGTTTCGAAAATGTTTCGCCACCGGCAGGACGTGTCCGCAGAATAGACTTTGTTTCCACTAGGCTAAAGTCTTGATTAGGGGAAGGGATAAGGAGCCGCTAGCGAAAGGTCCCTGCCCAACTCCGTTAGCGCCTAGGTGGTTTGTTCGCTGCGGACGAAGGGGCGTGTTAAGAGGGATAGGTTTGGCGCGGAACCGGACCCGTTCTCCACCAGTTGTTGAAGAAGGTAATCGATCACAATTGAGGGAAAACGACTGATACGAATGATATGACACAGTATTTTCGCTTACCTGCTCCAACAACTCATGGAGAGTGAGTTTGGCGCCGCGCCAAACGTATTCCGCCTGTCATGGTGCCATTTTCGTTTTCATAGCTTTATAGAAGCCTAAGGGCCCTTAAAAAATTACCAGGCACACTCACGGAAGTTACTATGCCCCTCCACTTCCCTCCCCATGTGGATTACCACCCTTTTGTCCTTCTAAAACTGCGGTGCAATTTTCATGGGATTGATTTCGTTCTGTGAATGTGAGGCTATTTCCAAGTCTGCCTCATTTCTATAACCATTTTTGGCAATCAGTTCACCATTTCTTCGGTTCTGTTGCCGATTCGGTGCGAAATGCACCAATTCGCCACCAACATTCAATAAAATAGTTCATTTTTTGCAAAATCACCTGTTGCAATAAGATATTCGCAAACCTGCACAACGATTGCGGTCCCGAGCACCTTACTTCAAAACAGCATAGCGAAAAAATTACAATATGTGTTAATTTATGTCTTACTCGATGGTTTCTATGTGACATGGCCCATAAACGCCGCGCGACTGCCGCCTGACTGCCGCGCTCCGCCGCCGCGAACGTCGCGCGCGACCACGTTGTTGTCTGTCCGGTGGTGACTCACGGGGCTGCATGACGAATTTGTTTCACTTTATTCGTTGTGAAATACTTATTAGTATATTTATTAAGGGTGTTTTGGCTGTCTTCCTGTTAATTAGACTGTCTTGCTTGCGTTTGCTGTCTTTTTGCTCGTCTGGTTTCTGTATGCTCAAATTTATCACGATTATTTTGTGATTTCATTTCGGGAACCCTCTTTTTTCGCGAGGAAGTTGATTTGTAATCGTTTAACGGAACGTACTCCGAAAAATGTTCAGAATTCTTCCAATTTGTCCACCTTTCAGACCCGCTCCAACATCGCGGGTTGTTGGAACCTTGTCGAAGAAAATTAACCAAAAATGGCGTGGGTCAACCAGGGAATGCAAGCGCTTATCCCTGTTATCAATAGGGTACAGGTGAGTTCGTAATGCTTTGAGCACTTTTCTTCTGTTCTTCACAGCTGTCCAGCTAACATCAATTTTGAGCTAGGATCGATTTTTCGTTTCCTTTTCAGGACGCGTTTTCTCAACTAGGCACTACTGTTAGTTTTGAACTTCCTCAAATCGCTGTAGTGGGAGGACAAAGTGCGGGAAAATCGTCAGTGTTGGAAAATTTTGTCGGAAGGTAAGTGTGGCTTTATTTTGTTTGTGAAGTCTTCGTTCACTGAGATGAAATTTATGTACTCGTCCAGTATGTGATGAAATTTGGGGAACATGTGTTTATCAGCACTAGTCCAATATGCTGGACCATTTCATTGCAGTTCCGTAAGGTCCAGCAGGTTTAGGGAGCCTTGCAAGTTACATTTTCCTGCCGCTTCTTCGGTTGTTTCGTGTTAATGAGCATCTTGTGCTGGAAGGCTAGAGGCGAGGGACAGAGCCTTTGCTCAACTAGAGAAAAAGGGAAGCAAAGATGTTTGAAAAACGCTCGAAAATACGGATAGTTCGCTTTGCCCCTTCCTCAGGCCTTCGCTGTTCCGTCAAACCTCAGGCCTAATAAGGCGAAGAAGGAATAAGATTCTGAGAGGGTGAGCCATTTCTTTTGTGTACAGTAGAGTACACATAGTATCAGGTTGAGTAATAGCATCTTTCTTCGCCTTTTTCTTTTTTTGTAAAAAAACGTTTTCTTTTGTGCCGGCGTT
>MU913567.1:17046-29108 GCA_036418165.1 Cooperia oncophora | reverse complement strand
AGCGCCAGCTCCTGCTTATAGAGGAACATCTTGGGTATCTTCCGCCCTGGTACTCGTATCCACGTCCTCTGTCTGGGCTGCGAAAACTTTGCTGATATGTGACTCGGTCGAAGTGTCTTTTTTTTGCCCCTGTACTCATATATCCATGCAGCACCGCAGCCGCTTCATACCAATCCCTTCGCTTCATATTTTACTTCGCAAATGAAGCAATACGAGCATCAGGTACGGTCGTCCATTTGTGGGTGGGCGGGTGCGGTAAGCGTTCGGGTCGATATGTTCTAACTTGGTAAGCTACCTCCCGTTGGAAAAGGCTCTACGCAGCATCTGCTCAGGGTAGCGGAATTCTCGTTTGAAAGCTGGTACCTTTGATATCCGTGAAATTTGGCTAACCAGAAGAGGGCCTCGAGGGATTGAAAGGAAACTTGAGTGGCAGAATCAGCGCCGGGTTATGGAATTGGGCGTCACAAGAGGAAAGCGCGCTGCTCAAATTTATCCTGTGCCGGACCAACAGTTGCGTATAACGGTACTCCAAAATATGGAAGATTTGGTGCAGAAGTCCATAGAAGGCAGAACGAAAAGAAAAACGTGTGGCCGAGGACGGTCCTAAATATTTATCCTGTGTAAGAAAATGGGTGAATGAAGACAAGCGATGGATTTCTGATCACAGAGGATGGTCCGTTGGGGAGCTTTTCCGCGACACTGAAATACTTGCTGCAACTGTTAACCGAGTTACGCTCGAAAAATTAGGGATCGGTCAGGATGGGCGTTTGGGTACCTCATTTTTGAAGCACAAAAACAGAACCGACAATGTTTTTCGCATAAGACGTCATTCACGACTGTAAAAAATCACCGTGGCCGTAGAAGAAATATGGGTGGTCTTGTACTCCGAGCCGAAACTCACAAGCGTCAATTTTGTATGAATGCAGATGAGAAGCAGCCCGATTTCTGCCATCAAGAGTTACGTGGGCCCAAGCGGATAATCATTATGGCAATAGATTCCTGCCATCTGGCTTCCAAGCCACGCTATACAGAGAACACAACCGTCGACATATAAATGTTCGTTGCAACCTTCCCTTAATTAACAGACTAGTTGGTAACTCAAAGTAAAGTTGACGATGGGTACTTTAAGGGTGGTGAATTGGCCGTTACAACCCAATTCACGAATTCTGTCTGGCTGTTGTGTGAAAAAGTGACGTCATTGGGTGGATAGATGAGAAAAAAATGATTGACGAGTGAACGACTTCTTAAAAGGTTGCCAGAACCAACTTTAAAATAAATCTTCGCTTCTTAATCATAATTCCAACATCAAAATATTGCCCGGTTCAATTGATAATTGGAGAGATATTGAGGAAGTACTTTGTGCCATGTGGCCTCGGGTGTGCAAAAACAGCGGCTACCCAAGAGGGTACCCAACGCAATGCACATTTGCAAGGCCCTGATCGCCATGTTTGAATCGCCTCAAACCAACTTCAAGCTCTCATAAGAAGCATCTTTTCTTGGTGGTATATACTACAAGTTTTGAGCTTCTTCTGTAGCTTGAGAGCCGAGATAAAGTGTAAAAAGTTGTTGTCAAAAACTCACTTTTATGTCGACTCGCCACTCCATTTCAATGAAATAAAACGGCAGAAAATAAGAAATAGTAGGAAATCAATCACATTAACTTATATAGCGGAAAGTTATCTATTGAATAGCACTTTAATCTTTATTAAACTTTAGGAACGAGTCCCGCCTTCCATATAAAAATTTGTGTAAGAAAAAAACGCCATTACTTACGGGCTAACTCAATACTCTCATCAGCAAATGAGGCTATAGACAAGTTCACTGCTGTGAACGATGAGAATGGGCGTCTTTTTATGATCTGAAAAGAGATGGCACGACTAGCTTGAGAGAATCTCAAAAAAGGGATTCTCTCATGCGGCTCACTTCTCTGCCGCAGAGAGCCCTCCTCAGTCTATCTGTGAAACGACCAAAGCGGTTCTGAAACAGACGACGGTATGTAAAGCGAAAATCACTATGCCCTAGCGGCTGCAGTGCGCTACCTCTGCAAATTGGCTGACGGAGTCCTTCAATAAGGCCGTCGCAGAGAAAAATGTTTTCAAAGATCGCGAGAACGACAGCGTCGTTTTTAAAGAAGGGAGGTGGCTCGGCATCTGACTCGAATCACCGCTGGATCGACTTCCCGCACACAATGGAAATCTCTGGGATGATTGTCGTATTCGCGTTATTGTCCGGCTTTTTGCTAGCCACAGTAGCTTCACCGTCGGCGGTGGCACCACTGTGCACAGGGTACAGCATCATAGTGTGAAACACATAGGGGGCTCGTACTTTTTCTCTGGGAAGGGGGTCGTATTTGGTCGTTGGGAGAGAGGGGGTCGTATGTGCCTTTGAGAGAAATTTGTCGCGTTGGTTTTCCGGTTGTTGACTTTTGCGTGATTTTTCCTGTTTCATGTGCACTAAATACCCTGCGCTCGACGGAAAATTTTTGGGTGAAAAAAAACTTTTGTGTGAAAAAACTGGAAAATTGGGGAACTTCGTAGGTAGGTGTTGGGGAAGGAGGTGTGGGGGGGGGGTCGTCCGACACTCTCTCTCGGGGGGGGGGATGGTGTCGTACCTACCACCACCTCACACATCACGATGCTGCACCCTGACTTGTGCACCACTGTTGCCATACATGCCGATACATGCCGCTCGTCCACCTTGTCGGAAAAATGTTGCAGCAAATTAAGGCCTGTGCACCTAGCCTTCCAACACTTCGAGAAGGCATTTTATCGGAATCGGCATAAAGTTATACAGTATGTCTCAGGACAGTACGGCCTCCCGGTGAGCCACTTGAGAGTGTGCGCTTGCATTAATTGCAGACAAATAGCCGCAGTTGTGAAGCATCAGCAAATTACTTTGATGGAATTTCTCCTGTTCCTCAAGTAGGCCCAGGCTCTTCCCCTACCCAGTCCTTTTCATTGTCATCGTGGTTGCCATCTCACTTTATTAGAAACCGGTTCCTTGAACGCTTTTTACGCGGTGAAGATAAAAAAGTTCGAAGCGAGCGTGGACCGATCAGTCGACGAATGCCACGACTCACTTTGACTATAAGAGTGATTGGTAGACCGAGAGCGGACAGTACTTCGATCAGAACCGAGCCAGCTGCGTTAATATCAGTGAGATTCACGCGTGCAAAAAAATTCAGAAACCTAGTGCCAGCACTCACGTCGGACGGCTCTCTGATTTCATAGGCGTACCATGAAAGCACCAACTGCGTCCAGTGTGCTGCCTCATTACTTCGTTTGCAGGAACCTTGTTTGGACTGGAGATTTATGGGTCTGCCCTTATAAACAGTTTTGAGTTCTGGAACGCGACCACGATGTCGAAGCCTACCTCGTCGTGACTGAGATAGAAATAGTGAGCTGTTCGCCGGATCCAGGGCGCTGCGGGTTTGGACCGCATCTGCAACCAAGCCACGCGCAACACACCTGGTGTAGTCACTGCAGCCGGTAATGTGAGAAGAGCGCCTCCAACGACACGATGTGTACTTCCCATGAAGGCCGAAACCGTTCGTAAGGCAGGTTTTCCGCAGGGGCCTTGGACCTGCTGCGCGAAAGGGCCAGTCGCTGTAAAGCACTGTTTTTGCAGCGTCTAACTCCACATAAGTCGCATATTTCACTGCTGTGAATCATTCCACTGGGGAGAAGAGTTTCCATCCGTAGGGCAAACTCCTAAAGGGTAAGAAGAAGAGTCTAGCCACTGAAAATACGATATGGAAATATTCAATTCAATTACTGAGGTCGTGATGTTGGCATTATTTTTGTTTTGTTCTCTCCGAAAGCAGTCCTATAGAAATGGTTCGTATCGTTGAGATTGGGGATTTGCCCATAAGAATCAGTAGGTACGGACGAAGTTCTGCGCATCTACAAACTGCGTGAGTTAGTGGATGCCCTAGACACCCATTTGGAAGCCTCCACCATCTGCATGTCTCTTAGTGAGGTTCGTCACCATGTGGTATTTCTCTTACTACTTCATTATACAACCTTTTCGTACCTATACTCTAGTTCGCTGCGGACGGTTGGGCGTGTCAGGCAGTATGAGTGTGTCACGTCAAAGCCGTTCTCTGCCTTCTTGTTGAAGCGCGCATGCGACAAAAAGTGGTAGAAAACGAGTAATACGAACGATATGATACAGTCATATCACTTGCTCGCTTTAACAACTGGTGGAGAACGGGTTTGGCACCGCGCCAAACTCATCCCGCCTGACACGCCCAACCGTCCGCAGTGAACTACACTATGTACTAGACACACCATCTCACGACCTTCGCAGTTTTCCTCCGAGAGTTCTGTCGCCTTCGAATGAATTCTCTGACGTTTCTGGTTAAGATCAGGCGTATTGGAAGAGATAAGGATAAAGGTCTGCAATAAAGGCCGTATCATGAATCCAGCAGGAGATCATCAATTTCTGAACATTTCACATTGTTCCTTAGTTCTTGTTCGATTTTGGTTCGATTCAAGTGTTTCTTTGCCATCAAAAGTTATCGCCGAACACGTGTTATAGGTTGGGCAGGAGTACAGGAGTATTAGGCCTCCAACAGAGAGTTTTTCATGCTGAACTCGCGCTGCCGATCAACCGGTTATTAGTCCTTATAGAATAATGCGCCATAACTCAGCGGTCCTTCGATTACTTTCAGAGCGTGACCGGCGCCGCTAAACAGCGGCTATCATAATAAAACAGTGGTTATGGCGTTGAGTGGCTGCTTATTAGGCGAGAGAGAAACAAGTGGTGGGACGACTAACAGAAAAGTCGAACCTGGAAAGACTATTTTTATTAGTTGACGGGTGCTTGGCACACGATTGGCGAGCGTTCAGGTATCATGGATTCCATCACATTACAGTTCGATAGGAGTTCGATAGATTAGTTCGAGAGGGATCAGTTAGTTCTATTGCTTCACTAGACAAGGTGCAGGTGTGGAAAAGGGTGAATGAGTAAGGAATAGGATCAACTGGGAGAATGTGTCACCCCCTTTCTCCCCCCCCTCCCTTCCACCTTCGACCTGACTCTTCCCTACTGCTGACTGAACAGGTCGCGATCCGGTTGTAGCTTCACCTATTTGTCAGCTGCTTTGTAGTTACAACAAAAAAAGAAAATGACTAACCATTTTTTTTCTTAGAACCTATCAAATTTCAACCCTTTAAATATTTGCATTGACGTGTCTTCTCACGACATATGTTCGTACAGTTTACGCCCATTGCGAATTACTGTATTTCCTATACTGTATAGCTCATTCTTCTAATCAATCGATCTGCTCCTTCAACGGTACGATTGGACTGTTCTCGTCTCGGTTTCAATTCATCAACGTCATTCAGGAAAAAATGGCAACACCCCCTTTGTCACACTTCTTTGTTGACTGAATACCTGTTCCGAATTCATTCGTGCGCATACTATGCTTCACTGTCTTCCAGATTGGAAATCTCTTCTTTCCTGAATTATTTCCTTGAAATTTGAATATTTTCACTTACTGGCTTGTTGATTTATGCTTTGAAAAACGTGATTGTAATGCAAGGTCACTGTCTAAATTAACGCTTGTTCTAAACTTGGAGTAGGATGGTCCAGAAATCGAATAATTTTCCCCTTAACCAATAGAGTTCCTTCCCTCGAACATTGCTAATGTTTTAGTGGAATTTTTCCAGGATAGCGACTCTTCGAGTAGCCTAATGGAGCTTGCACCAATGGACAAGCAACCGAACGGGAAGTCACGTTCGTCGTCGACGGATGAATTAGGTAATGTTAAATTATTTGTATTACACCGGCACAAGCGTACTTTCGTGAGCATTTCGTACAATGCTGCCTAGATACTATTTATGTACCTGTCTAAATCGGCAAGTGTCCACCGCCGCTCCTCTCATAACTGATTCCGTGGGCATTCCCCCTCCAAGAGTCGAGATTAAAATTGCAACAGATCCCTTGCGGAACCAAAAGCAATGGGCCCTCAGCAATAACGCAGTGGAAAAGGGAAGGGTCTCTAACCAATTACAATACAATAAAAATGAAAATTTGTCGGAACACCTTCATCTCTCTCAAAAGGCAAATCTTCAGCGTATTTCGTTCTCTTTTGAACGAGCAATCGCGAAATTAACAGTTATGTATGAAGAGCAGAAGTCTAGTAAGCATAAGCTAGTGCAAAAAGAGGCACGTAGGCATCCTGAAAGTATGGAAACCGTGTGTTTATCCTTCAACTGGACGTAAGTGAGAAATTTTTTTGACTTCTGATTGGTCCCATTTCACTTTCGCTATGTACCCCATTTGGTTGCCCACTTCCCCCCCCCCATCCCCCCATCCTCTCCCTTAGACCTCATCGGTTAACTTCCTGAAAAAAGTTAGCAAGATGACACGCAGAATTCGAAATGAGTCGTACCAAAGGAGGAACTCCTGAAGGCGGAGGGGGGGGGACGAGTTTTGGGAAAGTTAACGTGATGATGTGCCCCGACGGGAATACGTTGCTGTCGAGGACCAGGAAGGTTAGGCACCGTAGCAGTGTCACAATTTTGCAGCAACAGCTTGCATCAGGCGCGACTTTGACCCGGTCCAGATTTTCATGTACAGTAAGCCATAGAAAGCAATTGTGCCTTTGAATCCCTGAATTTCTCCGTCAAACGAAACAAATGAAACACAGTAATGGAATGGTCTGTCTCATCTCACAAACTCATGAGCTGTTCATATAGCTGGAACTCTAGTTCTCCAAATAACCTCGTGGAATTCCAGGAGAAAGGCAGCATACTGACTGGAATTCGGTGTTGATGGCCGGCTTCGTCACGTTCTTGTCAGCAGTTGAGAACACCGTGGTCGGAATGTCTGAATGGCCATACATGCATACGGTAAGTAATATCTTATTAGGTAACACCCGAGAGATTATGTCGAGGTACTGTGTTCCAAGTAATTGCGGATAATCTCAAACAACCCTATAAAATAGTTGCACAAATAAGGCACAAAACAGATTAGGGGGAAGTGGCACGGCATAGAGAGGATAAATTACGGCGTATTGCAATAAATTACACTAATTTATTAACTGTTGACTACCTGACCGTGGATCGTTGTGTGTGGTGGGCAGCTCAGGAAATGTGGAGGAATTGCATTCCCAATGATTTACTCTGTTGTCGGGGGAAGAAGAAACGAAGGATAAGCAAAAGTAAAGCGACAAAGAGACACTCGTGGCGATAGATTCCTAAGCGCGTCTTATTAGGGACAAAGCGAGAAGTTTCTAAAGCAATCCCTTCTTGGGATGCGGGACGCACTCTTCTTCCAATCACAATCGAAGTAGTTCATCGAGCGCGAAATATCCTGTACAATGACTTGCGGGAGTCAGACGATGTGTAGGTCAGTGTTCTTCTTCTTCTGTTCCTCCCAGACGGAACAGGTTCCAATCCACAGTCCGGCGGAGGGTAGAAGGCTTGGTTGGGCAGGGCGGAAGCGCAAGTTTCGTGGGTTTTCATGCCAGAAGCGTCGTGGTGAGCGTGCCACTTGTCACTATAACAACTACTAGCACCTTCAGGTTACGCCTTATACCCTCCACAAATAGGACGAAAGTGCATTGGTAAATGAAGACGGACGGGGTGGGCAGTAGCCTTGGTGTTTCCTTATGCTGTCTCGTTCACCTCATGTCTACTTCGGAGCCGCCTACCGCTGTTTATGCGGCCAAACCACGAGCCCAACTGGTCACAGACAAAGTAAGGCACAAACGCTGGCTATAAGTTAGGCGCTTTAGCTGGCAGTGTCGCGTGTGGCTTGACTGGTGACGTCGTGTCGTGTTAAACGAATGAGCTGGCAACGGGATGAGCACTGATCAAGCTATTACGAAGCCTCTCGCAATCCATTCTGGCGCATTCTGGCAATCGTGGCTTAAGATTTGCTGCCTGTGGGCTTTGTGCACTCCCATGAGAAACATACGACACCTCTCATTGACCATGCAGAGATTCTTCAGACGTTCAGAGTTCTTTCACTACTGTAGTAGAAATACCTGCTCAGGTTCGATTTCAAAATAGTTTTATTCAGATAGATCCCGACGCTACGTCACAATTCTTCGGACTAGTCTCTTCAGTGTCCAAGCTAGGTCATGCTGCTTTCGCGATCTTGTTCGCCTTCTGGGCCTACAAAACACATAGTATAAAGTAAGTTACCAGTTTTGTTACTCGCTCAGAATCGCTATACTTATCTGTCAGCATGAGTATAGAAAGAATCCATGCTGGAATACATACAATAAATAATAATCCATTTCTACGTATTTTGGTTGAATTGTCGTTGTCAAGACGATAGTAGTGCATGTAGAGCCCGCATTTGCTTAATATTCAGCCTCAGAGGAAAGTCGTAACGCTCAACTCCGAGGATACTGTTCTTAACCAGTAAAATAGGTTGGCAGCTGTGAAAGCAGACCTTTTGTCCTCAACAGTGTGCGGAAATGAGGCTTGAGGACAATTGACGCGCTACCGCACGGCAAGCACGTAGTTACGCAACATGCCGCACGTCCAGCCACACCCCTGACCATAGCCTAGCGCGCTACTGGTCTGAGCCCTCTCACTCTTGATTGCTCTCTACTTAGCTGCGTACAATGTACTATCAGTACCTTTCATCTTTGCTTCCTCGCGCTATCACTGATGGAAATATCACAGCTGTACAGCAGTCAATCCGTTCTGCTTGCACAAGACTGGGATCGGAGGTGAGGCACGTGTTGCCGTTGGGAGTTTTTTGGTGAAGTGCGACCACCCCCAAAGTTTCTCCTCTGGTACGAGCCCCTTCCCCGTTCCCCACTCCGCCTACTGTCATAATCCCTGCAAATGCTATTAAGGCGTGTAAGGGGGTGGATTGGAGTGGTGCCAAGGTGGCCCTTCCATCAATGATGCCATACTGAGTCCGCAATTGCCCGGGGGGAGGGGCTATTCTGTCTGCGATCTAACCAACGCCCCCCCCCTCCCCATAGATCCTGACACAACTGAACCATCTTCCTAATTTTCTCCGCGAGTTACGGTCCCGTCATAACTACTCAAAAAGCAAGGTTGGAAAAGTCTCCGGACTAAGTTACAAAACTCCTACGAGGAAACATTTTCTTCTTGCGCTGATTTTGACAGAACTTTCTCGAGCGATTTTTGCTCTTCCATTTCGTTGCTGCACTTGTGATCGAAAAGAGAAGTCCACCTTAATTTGCTGATTTGCAAGGCTCAGTAGGCGCAAAGTGCCACAATCAATCAAACAAAAGGCTGTCAAGTTGGATCAAGGAGTATAGCATTTGATTAGCTCCAAGTTCCATGTCAGTGACATCAACTTGAAGAACCAGTTAACAACTATATGTTCACGTGAAATTGGTCGAAATGCCATCATTGATGGTGATGGGGCAGATGTACATTCCAGAGGTGGCAACGCGATAGTAATCCGGAAATTCGACTATGATCACTTGTATACTCAAAATCCCTAAGATGGGGTAGGCGTGGCTGCGTACTCGGACTGAACGTGGCTGCGGCTAAAGTTTCCGGTAGATATTTCCAATTTGGGTCACTTGTAATAATGTCCTCTGTCAAACACCTTGTCTCAAATTGAAATATTCCATGAGTAACCCCCTCTTATGCTGTGTTCAAATTCCACGCCTACTCCGTCTCAGGGATGAAGAGTACTCGGGATCCTTGTGATGCGGTGGGCGAGGTTGCATACTTCATTTGAGAGCGACGGCGGCTGCTTTTCTGGGATATTTTCATTTTGGTGCAACTGTAATCAAGTCTTTGTTCAGCCAAGGCAAAATGGCATTTGTCTCTAGTTGGAATAATCCACAATTCCTAGGCGCATGCTTCAAAACTATGTACGACCAGCCACACAAACCCCGTCTCAGTTGACGTAAGCATGTATTTAGAGAAATTTTCGTTAACAAATATTCTCCAACACCCGAGTACCAAATTTACATCATTTTTGAAAAGGCGCTATCGATGTGCTGCGCTGAGAGGTCATTATTGGTTTTAATGGCGCATAATAGACTGATGCGTCTGTTTTTCACCTGTTCTTTGTCATTAATATTCGCAGTGCACAGTGCCTAAACTTCTGCACTACCCTACAACAACAGTGTATTGAAGTTTGTTGTTCATGAACACCTACTTTGGGGATTCCCCAGCGGAAAATAGTCGCGTTTGCTCGCCGTTGTTTGCTCCCCCACCCCTGTAGATGGTGGCAGTTTCCGACTACCAACGTTTTTGATTTGAAACTGGAAGAAGTTGTTCTGGTTTGGTGATTTGGTGATGGAACTTATGGTGACGACCTCCCCTACACCACATCCCCCCTCTCCCCGCTCGACGGCAAAATTTTGGGGAAATGGAAGTTTTTGTGAAATTTCGGCAAAAGTGGTAGGAAACTTGACAGTTGATAGTAGGTAGGATGGGGAAAGGGGGCTGTTGTCGCAGCAGAGTACGAGATTTGGGGAGAGATGCGTAACAATCCGAAATTTTCTCAGAGGGCAGGGCGTGCCGGTATGGCGTACTGCCAAGGGATCGTTTTAACACTAGGAAATGTTCATGCTTCTTCTTCTTTTTGTGCTATGAACGCCAGATTGTTCTCGAAGAGGAAGACACGAAGTTTGTTAATGGAATGTGACTTCCATCCGTCAGAACACGATAACAACTAAAACTGGCCAAGGAGCATAATCTTACTCAGAGAGCGAAGTCAAATTTTGGGTGAAATACAACAGGCGCAATACACACTTGATCTCGCTTTGCTATGGCTAAAAAGCGCTAACTCGTTGATCATTATTCCCAATAACCATAGCTTCAATAGTGGCCGCTAAAAATGGAATATAGATGTTGACTTTGGAAGATGACTACGAATGATTACGGGGCTTTTCTCGACAGGATATTCTCTTGCTGAAAAAGTCAAGAGGCATTTCCTCTTCGCATCTTCCAGCCGAGCTTTTGAAGAGAGGAAAAGCTTTTGAAGAGAGGAAAACAAGGAAAGTGGAAGAGAAAGGGATATAAGGAAAAGGAGGGAAGAAAAAAAGAAGGAGGAGGGAAGCTCCGAGATTCACAGATACCCGAGGACGACGGGATTCCGTCTTTTATATGGGCGTGAGGCTGTTTCCGAATGTGGTGCCGTTTCTCCAAGAATGTTGTAGGCCTCGTTTTGAGTGTGAGCGGGCCACCCTCCCCCTTCAAAAGCTCCCCGATTTCGTTCAGATGGCTGCGGAGCAGGTAGGAAAGGCGGATCCGTGGTCACCGTCTAAGCAGTGCACATTAAACATATACAGTCATCTCTTTTGAACGGCCACTTCAACCTGCCACCCTTTCTTCGTTGGAGTGCAAAAGGATTTTGATTTTTAACGACGAGCTTGATGGGTCAGTGTTGTCTGGAGTGCCCGTTGCCTGTGTGCTGGCCACCAACTGAATAAGTTCGCTCATCGATTCTGAGTCCTCCGGTATTGTCCTTGGGATGGAACCGCTTCAAGCAAAAACTACTTTTCTTTCTGTTTTGCTCTACGTCTGCTCTTAGTTTAGTAAGCCTAGGAACCTGGTCCTCGAGCACGCATGTTATCTTTTTTTATTTTGCCATTGTTATTTGTGACTATAATTCAAATATGAGTTGACGTATAAACTGCTTGAAAAAAGCATATAAAATCATCGGAAATGCCCTAAACCGGTTTCTCCTTTGTCCCATTATTTCAGTGAAGGGTGGTCATGCAATCAACTCAAGAGTGAAAAGAAAATGCGAGCATGGAAGACAGACTACGAACCAATATATGAGAGAACAGAAAGGTGAACGAGATGAGAAACACTATTTCACTCATGGTCAGATAAGAATGCAACGCCGTTCATCTCTGGGTGGGGTTCCCAACGCGAATGATGACCTCTGCGCCGTCGTTGTTGACTTTTGTACATTCAGATACGGACTGAGCTATACTGTACAGGGAGGGAATTCTATCCATCGGGTCGGAAAAATCGAGGTGTCGACAATTCGCTGTCGTCATCCGAGAGATAGCTATCGATGTTTTTCGACAATCAAAATGGAAAAAAAAAAATTTAGCGGCTTCCATACAAACAATGTCTGCTCAAGAAAGATAA
>MU913566.1:2923-27705 GCA_036418165.1 Cooperia oncophora | reverse complement strand
ATACATCTCATTCTGAATGGCCAGGACGAGTTGGTATCCTTCCCGTGTGAGTTTATCATGTCGACCCATACCATCCATGGTAACTCGCAGTTCCAGAAGCCCTACTCTCTACGCTGGACATGGGAGTCTCCTGGTGGACAACTCCATAACGAGATCGACCACATCATCTGCAATCGAAGGTTTTGCCTGACCGATGTCGCTGTTGTCCCTAAGTTCTACACGGGATCCGACCATCGCCTCCTTCGCGCAAGATTCCGCTTTTCGATGCGAGGAGAGAGAGCCGCAAAGTTCAAGAAGCGAAGCCCAAAGACCTTCATCAACTGGGATCACTTCACTTCTCTCGCTGGGCTCTGGGAGGATTCTGTCATCGACAACATCGACGAGGAATACGAACGGCTTGTTGCACATCTTCACGACTGCGCCAAGAAGTCAGAGGGTTCCAAGATTACCAAGAAGCGTCTATCTCTGGAAACTCTCGAGCTGATTCGCCAACGTGGAGCCGCACGAGCCGCAGGCAATTACCAGCTGACGTCTGAGCTTGCGAAGCTATGCAGAGAAGCGATAAAGGAAGACCTCAAGGAGAGAAGAGCAAGATACTCATGGGGTGAGCCGCAGAGGCTGGGAAGAGCATACGCAACGCCCGCCGCGACTTCGCCAACTGTAAGACCAAGATGACCGCCCTCCGACGTCCGGATGGAACAATCACCGCATCCAGAAGGGCAATGGAGAAGGTCATCCACGACTTCTACTCGGATCTCTTCGACAGCCACGTCCACCTGCAACCATACCGCTTGGAGCAGGATGGATATGTCGTTCCTGCAGTTCTCCCTTCCGAAGTCCGACACGCCATCTCGTCGGTGAAGAATCGTACGGCACCCGGTCCCGACAGGATCAGACCCGAACATCTGAAGAATCTTCCGCCAGTTCTCGTCAAAACTCTGGCTCGACTCTTCACGCGCTACCTGTCGGAATGCAAGGTACCCTCGTGGAAAACCAGCAAGACTGTGTTGCTGTACAAGAAGGGAGACCTGTACGACATTGGCAATTATCGCCCAATCTGCCTGCTGTCTGTAGTCTACAAACTTTTCACACGAGTCATCCTGAATAGGATTGGCAGAACACTAGACGAAGGACAGCCATGCGAGCAAGCAGGGTTTCGAAGAGGATTCAGCACGATCGATCACATCCACACGGTAACGAAGCTCATCGAAGTATCGCGCGAGTACAAGATGCCGCTATGCCTCACGTTCATCGACTTGAAGAAGGCCTTCGACTCCGTTGAGACAGAAGCGGTTATCGAAGCCCTGGGCAACCAGGGTATTCCTACTCAGTACATCAGGATTCTTCGTGAGCTCTACAGCAACTTCACGACCAAGATTTCACCATTCTACAAGGAGATCATCATTGATGTGAAGAGAGGGGTCCGACAGGGCGACACCATCTCGCCCAAGCTCTTCAGCGCCTCTCTCGAGAACGTCATGCGTCAACTGGAATGGGAAGACATGGGAGTGAAGATCGACGGTCGGCAACTACCCATTCCGCTTTGCTGACGACATCGTTTTGATAACGCCAAACATCGAGCAAGCGGAACGAATGCTGGCTGAATTCGACTGCGCGTGTGGAAGAATCGGTCTACGGCTGAACCTAACGAAGACGATGTTCATGAGAAACGGATTGGTATCTGATGCCCCATTCACGCTCAACGGAACGACCATCTCTGAATGCTCTAGCTATGTGTACCTAGGTCGTGAAATCAATATGATGAATGACCTAGCTCCAGAGCTGAGCAGGAGGCGAGCGGCTTGGGGAGCCTTCAAGAACATCGAGGGAGTAGCGAAGAAGACGAAGAACACCAAGCTCCGTGCCCACCTCTTCGATTCCGGTCCTTCCTGCCTTGACGTACGCCTCAGAGACTTGGACTCTACGAAAGCAGGATGAGCATGCGGTCGGCGTTATTCAACGCGCCATCGAAAGGGCGATGCTCGGAGTTTCCGCTACACGCAAGTGAGAGAGGGAATCCGGAGCTCCGCACTCCGCCAACGATCGAAGATCAGAGACGCCGCCGCATTTGCCAAGGTTTCGAAGATCAGGTGGGCCGGACACGTCATGCGTTTCGAGGACGACCGCTGGACCAGAGCAGTCACCGACTGGATTCCACGGGATGTCAAGCGAACGCCTGGACGACCGCCTATGCGATGGTCAGACTTCTTCGTGAAAGCTCTGAACGAACGGTATGAAGTTCATCGTGTCCCTCGAGCTGAGAGAGTTCATTGGGCAACTCTTGCACGTTGCAGGGACGAATGGAGACGTTACTGGCGCCCGCTCGAGGAACTCGATGATCAACGGGAGCACAGGTGATACAGGTGGTGATTGATGCTGAAGTAAGTAGAAAAAAACACTGTGATTGGTGATACTCTACAGTAAAAGATGAGTGAAACCGTTGATCTTTTTGTAGCTGTAGGTGCCGTATAGACTACGTATCCACAAAATAAGTCAGAGAACTTGAATAAAGTGTTTGCTAACGCGGAACAGGTGATAACCAGTACTCATCACAGCGTCATTCCCTGGTCAACTCTCAGAGACTGCTGGATGGAACGCGTGAGAAACGGCAAGTTATTGAATGTAGCTATTAAGAAGAATCAGCTGTGCATAGTAATGTCATACTCATAACGATCAAGTAACCTAGTGATGGGCAGTTATGCGACGGAAACTCAAGCACAACAGGGGACTGCAAGCGTTTTACAGACCTGCAGGCGACTGCAGGTGACAATCAGCGACTACCTATAGGTGCCTGCATGCAGTCGCGCTGATTGTCTTTAAAACGGAAATGTTTACCATAGAGCCAAATGAATGGCTCATTAGTTACATATGTACATGCTTATCAAGGTGTGAGTATTTTTCACATTTGACAGCTCCATTCATAGAAGTTACTTCGAAGAAACGATTCGCGATAGCAGTCTTGACAAGGTTTCTGCATGAGTTTGTCGACTAGAAAAAGAAAAGGCATTGGTTGAAAAACTACCTAACACGTTCTGAATCGAGTGACACACATGGTGTGTCACGAATGTGTCGTTTTCGGTTACGGAAGGTACATTGGTACGGTGACTGTACACAGCGAAAATGCTAGCAGGGCGCTATGTGTGGGGAAAAACGAGCGAACAACGAGGTGAAGATGGTCGGAACTGCGAAGAACTCTCCTTCTTGAAAAGCATTTGGAGAAGTTTCCGTAGGCGTGTTGCAAAATACCCGTTACTCGGTAGGTACGGACTGCGTGATCATTAGCTCGGAACCTGAGATCGGTAGGCGGGGCATTCCGACCACTGCTAACGGAACAGTTTACTAATGGATTTATTCTGCCCAAGTCTGGGACCACTGTCTATTGTATCTGTGTTTGGACACGAGACACGACAACTGTGTCGAGACGAAATATATCGACGATGAGAAGCGTTAGACGCCTGGAGGTAGTTGAAAACATGCGCCCGCCTTACCCCGTCTCAGGGATTTCTTAGTATATGATGCTCCATATTAACATCCGCACAGCGGCAGCCGCTGTCAGTGACTGATCCTCCGTCTTCATAATTTACTTAGAAAATGAAGCGAAACGAGCATCTAGTAAGGTCGTCCATTTGTTGGCGGGCGGGCGTGGTGGGTATGTTGTAGCTTGGGTAGGACCCTTATAAGGGTACCCTCCCAAGAGAAACTGTTCAGGGTAGCGAAAATCCGCTCTGCTAGGCATGTCAATCCTACACGTCTTTATTCTTTGCCCACTGCTTATAAAGATAGTGTTACCGTGCCTCAATTTGTAAAATAGCAACGCTTCGCTGTGTTCCAGACAGTCAAGTGGCACGAGAAATGCTCAAGACCCGTAGGATTAATACGCCCAACAGGGCAGAATTTGGTGCGTCTGAGCGACGTCGGTTTCTAGGGGAAGTGCCTGTAGTGTTTATCAAGCAGCAACATAAAAATGCGCCGGGCCCACCGCGCCCACCTCAAATTCCACCGATGCTGATGCTCGTATCGCTTCATTTGAGAAGTACAATATGAAGCGAAGAGCTTGATATGATGTGGCTGCGGTGTGCTGGTTTTTGTAATGTAGCCGTATCAACGCGTGGCGGTGGCACGATGACAAAACTCGTCCGACAATTCGCATTTCGGCGGTAGTGGTTCAGGACGAATGCTTCTTGCACAGCTTTTGACAGTTACTCATCGCTTGTCCTCGTTTTCACTGCATGGCCCCTGTCCCATTTTAGATCGTCATCAAATATTATGTTTTATCTTTGCAGCAGCTATTTCTTTTGGGTTTAGGTCGCAGAACAGGGAGGGTGGCTGCCACGAACAAGGTTCATGAACGTAGAGGCAACCACATGTGGCGGGGTATCCCGGTATTTTGGACTTGATAGGCAAAATTGCCCGTCCCTACTTTCAGCGAGGCTTTGGACTTTGAACTGACCTCAAAAAAGATAGAAATCCATGTAGCTGTAGGTGATTATATGGTGTCATCATGCAGACGGTGGGGCGGCGCGTGTGACTCGGCTGTGACGCGACTGTCATCACAGCCGAGTCACACGCGGCGCGGCTCACCCGCCCCACCGGTCTGCAATGATGAGGACTGTATGTGGTCACCCTTTTACTCACGGCTGCATTTTTCCCTGCATGTGATGCAACACTGTTCAGAAAGGTTTATAACTTTACCATCTCTCATCTGCTCTCCTCATTCTTCAGTACTGAGTGTCCCCTACTCTAAGGGCTTCGGCTGCGTCCATTGCAGTGATGGGGAAGGGAGCAGTGGCAATCTACGGTGGGATAGACTGAAGCGGAACTGATGCTCTATAGATAATCAGTCAGAAGTGAGCGAAATCGAAGAAATACATCGTGCCCATAGAATTTTTTGCTCAATTTGCTTAATTTTCGAACTCTCAAGGCGAATTCAAATGGCATAGCAAAACAAAGCTCAACGCAGGGGATTCATCTCGTTCTTGCTCATCATCTTGCTGATTCAATCCACCTTATCTCTGCATCTACTTGCTTGACAGACAAGGTTGAGAGCAGGCGCTAAAAACGAGATCCAACATGCAGACCCGTACATGAGACATTTTGTGTTCGACACTGAGCGCACATACTAATAGCGGGCCTCCCAAAATTGCTGAGAATGAAAAGCCGGGTCAGTTCGACAACGGGTGGGGGCATTTTGCACTTCTGCTACTTCCCATCGACGTGTCGACCTATCTAGACAGCCTCTTTTCTTAGTTGGCAGGTTTTCAACACTTGGCTTCGACGAACCTGGCCTCCAGCTCACGAGAAATCCAGGCTTTTGAACGAGTTGAGACTTTAACGAAGCTATGAAAGTGATTAGTACAAAATGCCCCTCCGCCATCGCGCCGAAGTGCGCCTGGAAAACCACCAAACAAGCAGCCTGGTCAGGTAAAGTGCGAAAATGCCCCCAAGAAAATGTAGGGCTGGCTGGAAACCTTCCACAATTAATCAGCATCTTCTCAGCTTCGAAGACGCCCGATCTTTCCAAATGCAGTGCGGTCAAAGTAGGAGGAAAAAGAGGCTCACCCAAAAGGGCATAGTGGAACGAGCAAACTTCTTTGAGAGCTTGGGGGGTCTTATAAGGATCTTCCGCTACTAAGAACCGACCTTGAATGACGCTTTAGTAGTGCTTGAAGATCTAGACACAAGCCTTGTCTCGCATAATAGCGACTCGACACGTAGGAGCTCGGCGAAACTCGGGTCTTAGGAATGGGAGACTGTTCAAAATTCCTAAACAGGGTTGTGCTTTAATTTAAGGTTGCTCTATCTAAACGACCGTCTCCGTGGACGCGCACACTTGGAAATAAGTTGCGAAGGACAAGGTGTAATGCCTTGCAGTTGCATCGCCATTACAGATATACCCAAATCATCCGAACTCGTTTTTTTTTCGCTGTATCATTTTATGAAAACGTCTTCCAGGTACCTCACTATGCCTCCAGAGCTCATGCTGTCGCTCTGGGACCACAATACTCAAAATAGATTCTGTTTTGTATCAGGCAACCAGCAAAAGTTCATCCATCATTTAAAGCGTTTATGCGTGATCAGTATTCGAAACCGTTAATTGTAAACGAAGAAATTCATAAGGAAAGATGGTGGATGGAAGTGGGCACGTCGCCTAATAATAATGTACGCCGATTGAATTACAAATCCGCCTTCCATATATCAGCTGCGGACCTCTCTGAACGGAGTTTCGAGAGGGGTCTTCGCGGATCACATCCGTAAGGACGAATGCGCGAGGCCTAAGCCGATCATACCCATTTAGCACGAAAATACATGGTGCGCGCGCTACGGCTCTGCAGCATAAAAGCCCTCCTCAAGGGAAAACAACTTGCAATTGAAAACGGCTCTTTTACCCTGCATAGAAATGCGAATTATATTATGATAGATGGTAAGGCGGAGTAAGCGCATGAAAGCAGTGAAAGACGAAGCCAGCAACTGGAAATATCTTCGATAGAACCACTCAAAGTGGTTTTGCTTCTTCGAGACTTTCATCGTGGCCATTTCATGAAGCAAATGAGGGGGGAAAATCGCTGCAAGTTTTCCCAATTGGCAGCAGGGGCGGCGAAAAAATGCAAAAGAGTTATAATTAGTAGCAACTTCTGCGTAGACGTGAAACTACTTTCCACCCCTGTCACTTGGTGCTAAGCGTGTTGCGTCTCAGAAGTGAAGATTAGATCAATTCTGTGGACAATTTCCACGCGACGATTGCGATTATGTACAAATCGCTATCAAAATATTCATGGTGCATTGGGTCCTGTTGGAGTACCTATAGGGTTCACAGGTCGCGATGACGTATGAAACTCAGTCTCGGAGCCTGTGCCTTCTGACGCCGTCAGCCATCCAGCTCTTACATCTCTATTAGATAAGTAAATTTGTGAAAACAGAGGAGAGAATCATTAAATTGAAAATTTTCTTCATTGCTGTGTTTAAAGTTGTCGGCTTGAAGAAAAGATGGTAGGTCATCAGTTAACAGTCGCTTTGACTACACTTCCTAACGAACTAAATAATAAAGTAGGGCGAGGATGGCACTAATACTACGCAACCATTTATCAAGCTCACTTCCTTCTAGTGAGTCACGGTGACCCTTGATTACAGACATTTGTAGTGGATTAAGCGGCATAATTTGTAGTTTTCTCTCATATCTCGAAACATTTACCTTCTAAGACACGAACTTTTATTTGCATATCGATCGGATTTTTTTGTGACTAAATTGTAAATTTGGTTGAACTGAACGATCATTCTTTCTTCTCCACTATACTGCCTCACCGATGTCAAAAACGCTACCAGGTATTAGGGTGTCCACAAAGTTCGTTGGCCATTTGTAAACAGCGTCGCGTTACGCAACGCGTTGCGATTTATGCTATGTACTGAAAGTACTCGCGATGGGCTATCTTCTGAGCTAGCTAGCTCTAAATTTCCTTTCCTGATCTTTCCACAATAAAGCAGTGAAGATGAGTGATAGTTGCTGGACTACTACAATCTGGACATCTCCAGACGTCAGGCCACGACCAGGATGCGTCAGCAGTTTGGTGATAACACCCCTTCTAAGAACTGGATGTCAAAATGGGGGACTCGCTTCACCAATGGAAACTATGGCATCGAAGATATGCCGAGGTTTCTGGTTCTCTCGTCACGGCGTCGTCCACTATAGCACCCTACCAACAGTGCCACAGTGACGGCAGAGACCCTCTTTAAAGAATTATCAGAGAGATCAAGGTGAAGCTGCCGCCTTATCCCAGAAACTTGCAAATCCGTGGTTGCTCTGGGACAACGCGCGCCCCCACAAAGCGAGAGATACTCAGGCCGTCCTGGACAGGCTGGGCATCAAGACGTTCACGCATCCACCATATAGCCCGGACATCAGTCTATGCGATTACCACATCTTCCGGTCCATGCGAAACTTCCTGGACGGAAAACAGCTGAAGAACGAGCGCGACCTCGAGGACGTGATCGAGGACTTGGGCGAGTCGCGGCTGGCCGGCTTCTGAGAGGATGGAGTTGCCTCTCTACCCGATCGTTGGCGAAAGGTGGGTATGCATGGAGATTATATCATGGACCGGTAAGTTCAACTTGGTGAGATATCTTTACCAGCTCTGAAAAAACGAATGGCCAACGAACTTTGTGGACACCCTAATAGAATATGATCACACTTTTTTTGTCGCCGCTTCCTATTCCGCGCAACGGTTGTTCGACTGTTTTTTTCAATGTTGCAGCACAGCCTCCATACCAATCCCCTTCATAATCTGCTTAGCAAATGAATGAATACGAGCGTCAGGAACGGTCGTCCATTTGTGGGCGGGCGGGCGTGGCGGGCGTTTGGGACGTAAAGTTGTGGCTTGATAGGGCCCTTATAAGGGCACCTTCCTCGGGGAAACCGCTATGCAGCGCCTGCCAGGGTCGCGAAGTTTCTAGTCCTGCTAGGAGATATCGATCCTTAGTGTCTTGGGGAATTTATCGTGCCAACTGCCTTTAACCAAAAAGTGGCTATCTATTATGCAAAAGCTGGAAAAGTTGAAGAGCTGACGGTTGTCGTGCACATCCAGAGCTTCCGGCCCTGGAGTTATCGGGCAAGTGTCTTTAACCTTTCACTTTGCTCTCGACCTGCAAGTCTCGTTCAACAGAAGGCACGAAAATAGGTATGTTGCGAGTGTTCATTTCCGACGATATGCAGCGAATAATTATTCCACACTCTGCACACCACAGGGGGCATCTTGTATCTGTAGAAGCTAGGGTCTACATTGCATGATGCCATTGCTCCTCGGGTCACCACTGTGAATGGGGTCTCCATTATTTCTCACTTCGAGTCTTTCTGCATCCTTCTTTCCTCTGCTCTCTTTTTTACTATAGGCGACTGCATTTTCTAAAGCCGCTATAGTTCAGTCTCCTAATTATGACCTCACCTCATTTTCTCCAAATTAAGTCTTGCCGAACTCCTGCAAAAAAAAACTCAATGGAGGTCCCATTCGAGATGGGTTGTGCGCACATCCCGCCGCCTGGCAATATCTCATGCTGTATTTCAAGAAACTGAGTTGCTATCGAGAATTCAATAAGACACGAGTTCTGTTCAGGTTATATAACTACTTAAGGACTCGCAAAGCTCTTCGCAACCTCTTCAAAACGGCCGACAAACCATGAGGGTACACCGCTCTCACTACGACGAGCTGGGGGGGGACTTTCAACAGCATTTCTCCAACTTGTTGCCTTCACGTGTATTTTTGGCATAAATAACTTAGAGTTTTGAAATATTCATGTGTCATCCGACGGAAAGTTTTTCATGAGTATCTACATTAATCAGATTTCGGAAGGTGATAGATCATTCATCAGGAGCCGCATACCAGCTTTGCAAAGAGGGTTTTTTCCTGTGACAGCGGCCAGTTCATTTCTTCACAAATATTATAATGTGTGAGGTGCCTTATTGGAGCAGAAGCAACGGAGGTACCGCCCCAAATTCCCGTGGTTCGTCTGCCCAACCACCAACCGAACGGCATCTGAGCCAGCAGCGGTGGTTCATCGGATGAAAATCCACGGTAAATCAGTCTTTATGATTAAAGTTCCTCTGCTAACTGCTGAAAGTGTTGCAGGCTTTGATCATTTCTGCGTGCAAAATCACATGATGGAGCTCATTTTTATTTTTCACTCACACGCGATTAGGGAAAACATCAGACAAGACTGTGAAATCCTGGTCAAAGACACCCCGCGAAGCAGGAACAAGATGAACAAGCCTCAATGCGGTGCATAGGGACACACGGTTCAGACAGCATGTACCGACGGCTCTCAGAACGATGCTGGTGTTAATACGACAGAGAACGAACTCTTCTGCTAACAATTTTTATTCGTCATGTTAGTCGTCGAGCCTACCTACTCACTATCGAAGGAAGCGATCCCAATAGTCACGTGAGAGGACATCGATTGCGCTATTCAGAAAACTGGGAAGAGCTCCGGTGCCGAGAACATTCGCACCGAAACCAAGCTCTTCGGAGCTTCGGCAAAGTGGCTCAGCAGACTTTGCAAGGAGAATGAGGCTCACTCTCTCAGTGAAAGAGTTCCAGTATGATATTAATGATAAAAGAGACGCCGAGCACCTAAGCAATTACAGACTCATTACTTTGCTGTCTCAGCTACAAATTCTCACGCGAATGACTTAATCGATTTTTAAGTGTTCTGGCCGCCGGTTGAACAGAGACAGGAAATTCACCTTTTTTGTGTAGGTACTCTCATTGCCTATTGCCGCTTTACGACGTTGAGAAGTGTCATTGAGCTTTTCCGAAAACCCCTTATGTCATGCGTTTGCCGACGAATGCATTTGTTTTAATTGAGACAAATGCGACATACAACGCGACACGCAGATATGGCATCAATCCGAATTGAATGATTCGGATTAATGCCATATCTGCGTGTGACCAATGATAATGGTCTATTACAAGATCTAACAGAAAACTGCTCCACAAAATCGAAATCCAGCGATGCCTGATGCCCTCATATCAAATTCTGCAAAGAGAATAGAAGAAAGGAAGACGACTCTCTTCAAAGCCTTTGGTGACAGTATAGATTCAAGGATTAACGCTTAACACTCCTATTATTTTTCGCTGACGACTGTGGTTCTTACGCAATAAGTTAACTTCAGAGTGAGCTGAAGGACTTTCAAAACATATCCAAGGAGAAGCTACATCAGCCTCTTTCAAGACAAAGAACCATCCGCAATTCAGCGGCACTGTGTATACCAGACGCGAGCCGCATTAAAAGTGAGTCTGGCTTACATTTACCAGATTTCTCCAACACCAAATATATAGATCGCATCAAGCAGGTTCGAGAATCATTTCAGGCACAGTGTGAAACATCTTCAGCCCCTGCTCCCACTCCGCGCCTGTTAAATTCATAAAATGGCTATTAGTAAAATTGGCTCTCGTCTGTTCTTGGTTATTTGTGTCGGTGTATGTCGCCTATATTCAATAAAAATAGACGACTTCTTCAGCCAAACCTCCAAATTTGTCTGTTTTGGCAATGACAGGATTATTCCGAGCATGACCATCTTGTTTCGATGAACCCTAGCACTCAGACTCTTGTTCCTACAACTTGAAAACGTGATGGAGAGCCACGCTAAGTTCTCGCATTCATACTAATGCTTGGACAAACTTTTTCTTATGGTTGTAGAGTGGCGCGTGATTCGTTGAGCTCGGAATTGATCAGCCCTCCCGAAAACCCCACTCCCCGAATTTCATACTCGAGTACATGGGCATTTAAGTGTATGTCTAATTGAGCGTTCAGATTTGTAGCGTAACCATTGCTACCAGACTCCAGCTTTCTTTGTGTTTTTCTTTCTAATACAATCCCTTTCCTTTGTTTCGCATTTTTATCTGATCTTGAGCTCCTCTTTTTTACTTTATCACTGAATATTGATGTGGTTTTTCATACAGAACACTGTGGTAATCCTTTATGTCAGTGAACAGTAACTTTGTTGTCGGTTTTAATGTTTGTAGTATGATAAGATATTAGAAATATGTATTTATTGCCTATGTTGTCTGTGTAGTCCGAAATATTGGGTTGGCACATAAGTACTTTCGTTTTTTTTCAACCGGAAATTTCGTTCCAAAGATGAAATGTTTTGCTAGCAAGCTTGATATCATCTGATAGGAAACTTCACGTAGTTTTAGAATATCAAAACGGCTTCGGTTGAGGGAATAATTTTTGTGGATTTTTTAGTCGTTGAAGTTGAAAGCGAAGTCGGCGAAAATTAGCACCTTCGACAACTGCCTCTATTTACGTATAGTCGAAGTGCTAAAATCGCTTAAGCTGCTCCATACATTTGGAAAAGGTCGAGCTAGAAGTTCCAGCAAGGGAATCTCACTAGGACGCTTTGGAACGAATTTCAAGAATTTTGAAGTTACCAACCTTCACCTCGCCGATATTGGGCAGCTCACGTCTGTTCCACCTGAAATTTTATGCTAATATTTGAATGTTTCGCTGATATGTTTTGCATGTTCTGATAGCAAATTTCGTGCTCTATAACACTGCTATAAATCTGTTCTCCAGAGGTGTTTGCTTTCTGTTAAGTTCAGGTTATTATAACGGAACGCGAAGTCGTTGAGAACTAGGGTTCCCGTTCTCCACGAATTTTATGCTAACATTTGAATGTTTCGCTAATGTGTTCTATATGTTCTGATAGCCAATTTCGTGCTCTATAACACATGCGTTGCAGTTATTTTGAAAATCCGTTTGATGAACCTTGTTTTTCAGGTGGATAATATGGAATGTCAGGTCGATAAGCATCAGCACTTCAGACATCTCCTCCTTTTCGCATTCAACAGAGGTATCAGAGCTGCTGATGCTGCTCGGGAAATTCGCTAAGAGCTGTCCTAACACTAATCTGTGTCCCGACTTCCTCTCTCAACCGCTGTCCACTGAAGCTTCAAAGCTCCTAGAGCAGCTCAATAGAATCGCCATGGTTTGAGTAAGGCTTAGAGTAACAGATTAGTGTTAGGACAGCTCTTAGCGAATTTCCCGAGCAGCATCAGCAGCTCTGATACCTCTGTTGAATGCGAAAAGGAGATGTCTGAAGTGCTGATGCTTATCGACCTGACATTCCATATTATCCACCTGAAAAACAAGTTCATCAAACGGATTTTTAAAATAACTGCAACGCAGTGTTATAGAGCACGAAATTGGCTATCAGAACATATAGAACACATTAGCGAAACATTCAAATGTTAGCATAAAATTCGTGGAGAACGGGAACCCTAGTTCTCAACGACTTCGCGTTCCGTAATGATAACCTGAACTTAACAGAAAGCAAACCTCTGGAGAACAGATTTTAACAGCAGTGTTATAGAGCACGAAATTTGCTATCAGAACATGCAAAACATATCAGCGAAACATTCAAATATTAGCATAAAATTTCAGGTGGAACAGACGTGAGCTGCCCAATATCGGCGAGGTGAAGGTTGGTAACTTCAAAATTCTTGAAATTCGTTCCAAAGCGTCCTAGTGAGATTCCCTTGCTGAAACTTCTAGCTCGACCTTTTCCAAATGTATGGAGCAGCTTAAGCGATTTTAGCACTTCGACTATACGTAAATAGAGGCAGTTGTCGAAGGTGCTAATTTTCGCCGACTTCGCTTTCAACTTCAACGACTAAAAATCCACAAAAATTATTCCCTCAACCGAAGCCGTTTTGATATTCTAAAACTACGTGAAGTTTCCTATCAGATGATATCAAGCTTGCTAGCAAAACATTTCATCTTTGGAACGAAATTTCCGGTTGAAAAAAAACGAAAGTACTTATGTGCCAACCCAATACTTCACGGGTTCGAGTTCGCTGGAGGCGAAAACGACCGCTAGGCAAACCGGTAACCGACTGGGAGGATGTAGCAGTCCAATGATTTGATTGTGATAACAGCCTCCGCTATATAAGACAACCATTCGGTACACTCCGAGCCATTGCACGAGCTGCTGGCGTGGCAGCTGGACGTGTGCTCGTGCGGGGGCAGGGTGGGGGTACCGGGTCGCCCTGCCTCCCTCTCCTGCACGTGCTCAGCCGGAGCTGAGCACGTGTATGGGAGGGAGGCAGAGGGGAGGGTCGCGGGGAGGGGGTACAGTGAGGGGTGCGTAGCGCGCGTTTCAGTAGAAACGCGCACCAAGGGATGAGGAAACAGCCGCGCTAAAAACTGTAAGTCAATCTATGTTACCGTAACGAACTAAGAAGTTGTTTTGGTTGTGATAACACTCTCCACTATATAAGAAAACCACTACACTCCGAGCCATTGTACGGGTTGCTCGCGTGGCAGTTGGACGTAAGCGCGGCAAGGGGCAAGGTGGGGTGGGGGGGGGGTGGAGTGGCGAGTACGGAATGGGGTGAGGTGAGGAAGGTGGGAGTTAGTATCGAGTGACCCCCTTCTCCCATCCTCACTCCCTTGCGCGTACTCAGTCGGATCTGAGCCCATGCAGGGGAAGGAGGCATATGGATTGAATCGGGCAAACTGGGGCCAACCACTGTGATATACTCTGTGCTACTGCAGGAGCTGCTCGCTTGGGAGCTGGACGTGAGCACGAGCAAGGCGGTGGTAAGAACAGTGGCGGAGTAGTGTCCCTATGTTGCATGGCGGCGATACCCGTGCGGGGGTGAGGTGCCGGTTAAATAGGGTCAGTGGGATATGATGTGGTGAGGGGAAGATGAGAACGGCGATTTCGCGATTAGGAGCACATAGCCCCTGCGGCGGTAAGGCGTCTACGGGTTGCGACAAGATGGGGAGAAAATGGATCGACCGCAATCGGAACTGAACCGATTAATGTTGCATTATCAAATTGTGGTAGCGTTTTGATAGTCATAACACCCTCCACAACATAACACAACCATTTAGTGCACTCAGAACCATTGCACGGGCTATTCGCGTAGCAGCTGAGTGTGACCTGTAGGGTGGCTGAGCGGGGAATAGCTGAGGTTAGTTTGGGGATAGGTGAGGTGAAGGGGTACCATATTGGCGCGACCGACGCTCGCCTGAACAGGAGCACGCAGCGACTGCGGAGACCGAAGAATCCGTGGCTGTCATAAGATGGGGAGACAGTAATCGATTATCCATGACCAGATTTCAAACCTTTCATTATAAAAGTGCCCTGCGACTATATGGCGCGTTCCTACATTTATTTGATTAGAAGACACCGGTTAGGCACCATGAGAGCATCATAAATGCCTAAGACAGTAGTATCGCCCTGCTTATGCCTTACTTTGTTCCTTTCTTTCACGAGTTAAGAAGTGAGGTCCTTAAAGCAGTTGGCTCGAGCGGCGAAGCGGGCTTCAAGAAGGAGAGATAGCCTACAGGCGGTTTAGCGGGCGATCCCACTGCGTGATTTTATAAATCCGTTTAGACATTAATTGTCCTGAGCAAGGCCTGATTGATGTTTGATCTCATGATTAGCGCATCATGTTTGATCCGATGCCGAAATTGTTTCCGTAATCTATATTGTTAAGATTGACTGGTCAATTCAGTGTCAAATAAACAAGAGGAGCTCAAGGATGGATAAAAATGAGAAAAGAAGAAGAAGGAATAGAGTCTCGATACAATTGTAAAGTTGAACGCTGCCTCAACGGGATATGCTGGTAGCTCAGAGCACTTCAAGAATGATTCAGTGAAAGGAGTCTGATCTTTCCAGCATGATATGCGTTGGCGGAGGGCTCTCAGGCTTATTTAGCATTTTCTCTATCGATGCGTAGGACTATGTTGCCAAAAAGAAAACTGAGTATTTCGAGATTTTCTTTTACCGAGAAGGCAGCTGTTATGATCCTCATTCTGTTTCATAGTGGCAAATGAACGTCCATTGACAAGTTCGAACAATCTTGATAGTTATCCATATTTATTTATACATGAAAGTTGAGCAAGCCTGCATATACCACTGTACAGAGTTAAAATATAGCAGAAACGGCGGACACTTCGAAATTCCCTCTTCCCTTCCAAAGGTTGCGGAGTGCAGTTTGAAATTCCTTTTCGGTGAAAATAATAATGTACCTGAAGAACTGCCCGATTTCGTCGACGATGATTTATAGCTAGCGGCAACTCAAAATCGTATTGGAGTTGGTTATGATCTCGATTGAGACAAAACTTGAGCGTTTACATCACAGAGCGCTTTCGGTGGTGTCTGGAACAGTCTAGACACCACTGGAACTGAGAGGGTAGGGGAGAAATTTCCTTGAAGATGCCCCCTGTGGTGTGCAGAGTGTGGAATAAAACGGAAGGGCTCCTTATCAAATGGCACAAGAAATGCGGCAATGTTTCTAACGGGGTGGGTTTCGGGAATGGAATACGGATGATTCCGCGCTAAGATGGGCGAGACTCATGTCAGTGTGACTTCTAGATTTTCTTTTTGGCTCGACATCGCTTTTATCATCGCTCGTGGATCAGGTCACTCCTGTTTTCGTCCGTCCTTCTTCTACTGTATGTATCACTTGCGAACCCTTCACAACTTTCTGGAAAAAAATTTTCTCGAACATTCTTTTAATTATCCTAACCTCCCTCTTAATCTCTTACGTAGAAGAGACCATGCGGGGGTTTTCAGTACTCACGGCCATGTTTACCGCAGTTGTTTGTAATAAAAAACCGTAAACCCCTGTCGATGAGCAGCTTCCTATGGAGGGTCTTGAAGAAGTGACGATTACGGCGATGATTCAGAGACCATGTCCCAATCTATAAAGTGGTAAAGGTGTCACTGTATTAGAAAGTCTTACGGTGCTGATGCAAGATACAGTTGCCACGCCACTACCGTGAGGATAAACTGTATCGTAATTCCCTCGAAACAGCCAGCTACATGGAATGATACCAACATTAGTACGTAGAGAATCGAATTTGTTGTTGTCTGAAACAGTGTCTGTCAAGAGAGCTTCTTTAATTTTCATAGTCTCAGACTGAAAAACTTTAGAAATAACCCGTAATCAATACCTGAAGAAACCATGACCTTTCCTTCTTTGATCGGCCAGGGGAGTAAACTGTTTTCTGAATATATCGGCACAGTCAAATGCATTGGAATTGGTTTTTAGAATGTTTGGTTCAACACGAACCCCTCTGTAGTGGCTTAGTTTAAGTAAACAGTAGACGTCGACAAGCGTAGTAATGACTGCCTATTGTGAGGTTGTAAATCAGATCTTGATAAAGTGAAAGTGTGCGTCCGCATTCTTCCATCACTGAACTTGAATTGGCGTATTTGTGCATCGAAGGTGAAGTTGCAACCTTCTGAAAAAGATAAATTGACATTGCGGGACCTGAGCTGGTTGGGATTCCAGCTACTCCAGAGAAGCTAATTCCATAACGGAAAAAAACAGGGTGGAGTGGGTGGCAGGGCAAAAAAGCGCTCCCGTTCCCAGTGCGAATTTCTAAGAGTTTATCTGGAAATGGATGGATCTCTGACAGTCGCGCTGTTACATCTCTTGTCTCAGGTTACTAGAAAGCGTCGTTGTAACTGTGGAACACGAGCTGTTTCGAGCGACGTGGCATGTGGTTCTCGATTTTAGCATCTTCAACCAGACGAGGGCAGTGAACTTAGCGCATTCTGGGGTCTTTGAGCACGTTTGGCTCGAAGAGCCAGAAGATTCAATTCATGGGCCGGGAACAGCATTTTGGTGACTTGTTCGAGGCGTGGTACTGCTCAGCACTCAAGAACGTTTCTTTTACGGTACTCTAGTAGTCTCGTAAGCGGGTGATCTCCTTTTAGTGGCCCCCTCACAAGTAGACGTGTCTTTCCAATAGTGAGCCGGATTTCAAAAGCACAAGTCCTTTAAATCCTAATAAAACTTATCAAGTCACCTGAGCAGAGTCAATCTCCACTTGTTTTACATCAATTATTTTTGAGCTATACCTATATGTACCTAGAATCGAGTAACTCAGAGTATCGGGGCGCTTCTTGAGAAGGCAAACAAGAGTTCCTCAGATGCAAGAAGGTCGGTCCTGTTGCGCGGCGGATGGGTGGAATAGAGTCAAACCGCACAAAGATTCGTTTGTAATTTGCCGAACACTGCGGTGTAAAGGTAGACGCCATGCTTTTTCCTGACTCTCCATGATGGATGGACCACTCATCTCGTCACCCTGTTGAAACTGCTCCTTGATACGTAAGCTATGCGAGTTTAATTGTGCCTGGGCAATAATCCCTCCCAATGCAACTTGCTTGCATCCAACTGTTATGAAAACGACTAACCCTTCAAATGGATAGTATTATGAACCCATGCGATCACCCAGCACGCTGTGATCGAGACCATTGTCGTTTTGGTGTTGAACCATTTATTGTAATGACGAGGGAAGGTGACAACGATGAATCGATTGACAGTCATCGCTACCGACGTATAGATACTCGAATATTGCAGTGACAAAGCCAAGTAACCGACAATGTGTTCGTTGTCCTCATGTAGCCAACGGACCATCTGGAAACACATGTACATTGAACTATGATTTTATTTACTAAATTACACTGGCAATGAGTTACTGGGACGCTGCACTATCAGGGTTCCTGATAAGGATGTTGCTTCACTGAACAGGATATCTACCAAGATTATGCACGCATATCTGTGTTTGGTATCTGTCGTATATGCATGTTTTGCTCTTAGCCCGCGCGGAATCCCTGACATGTTAAGTGAGTCCTCAGTATGTTTTCTATTCACCTATAACGTAATTCAATGAGCCTCATTCAACTTTGACCGTTGTCCTGATGCGAATTATGTATACGTTATCTTGCATGCTACGTCTTTTTCGCCGCACACTCTGTGGCTCGGGATTAACTATATGTACACACCCCAGAAACACGGTTGCTTGCGACAGGCATGACTGCAGGATCAGTTAACTTACAAAAATAGTTGTGATGCAGAAAATGCCATGACTGGGACTAGCATTGCAAGACCATCGGCTGTTAGTTTTGAAATTATCAAGTACTGGAATGGATTAAGACGATAACGGAATACCAACAGATGCGCCATGACGAACAGCAGCGAACAGGCCGAATATGCCGACTGAGCATTCAATTTTGACAATGATTGCTTAGAAGAGATTTTGTAGTAGGACATGGAAATTTCCTTTGAATATTGATGTTCAGTTAACGTACTAGGATCATTGAAATCCCGCTCGCAATAGAGCCCATTGAAACATTCGCTATGTGAGAATGCACATGCGATTGTCAATGTATCTGAATCAATAATCATTACTTTGCTTAGGTAGCTATATTATCGTACAGTTTCACACAGGTGACGAGGCTCTATACTTCTTCGTAATCTAGCACTATGCTCCACTTCGAACCAAGTTGCAAATAACGACAAAATTGGGCGCAAGACCATAGCCATGCCTAAGCAGTGATTTAAGGCATCCCTTTCTCCTATGACGGTACTTCTGTTGCAGAATCAGATGCAGAAGCGCATCATAATGAGAGTGAACGTCCCGTGCAAGCACGTGACTCAATTGATTCTCCTCCCGATAGACCGCCATAGCAAATGTTGGTCTCCAAATATCCGTTAAATACTGGCACCAAGGTAACATGACTCGATATACTCTGTCAGACAAAGACCGTGTCCTCTCGCTTCGCGAGATAATCGAGTGCACAATGAATTGTCATGGAATTTCCAAGCGTAACGGAGATCATGCCTCGATGGCGGAGGCACCAGAGCCCAACCGCAGTGCTCCGATCCAGTTGTTTACTTATTGTCTTGTGTCTATACGATCCACTCTTCTCTATCGGCAGGCTACATCCGACCCTCAAACCTATGTAGTAGGATCCGGCTACCTACGCTTGATACTATTTTCACCTTGAGACTCCCGCCTAGTCTCATCAACCTTTCCATCACGTCGGGAAAAGCAAATAAATACCAGGCTTATCTGGAAGGGTAGAAACACGGACTTATACAGTGCCTGACCCTGCAAGCCATTGTATAGGCCATACCACTACTTTGTGGATGTAAATGGACTGCTTCGTGCATTCCAGTGATACATCCACTGCAAAAATCGTTTTCAATTCTCCGTCAAAATTAATAACTCAAAATCTGGAGTGTTGGAGAACATCAAGACCTCATGGCGACTGCTTGACTGCAGATCCGCATTCCAATCACCAGCATCCTTGTCAGCTGACCATTAACACCCAGACATACCTATGAAAACGTTTGGGTACACTTTACACTCCCTGTGGTTCAGCAGAAAAATCCGCTTTACAGCTGTCTTAAGTTTTCAGGAGTGACCGTTCCCACGTATGAGCAGAACTCCCTAATACTGTGGAAGGTGCGACAGCGAATACATTCCTGTCCGCGAATGCAGAACTCATAGTGATCGTAGGGGCAGCTTCAAGAAAGGTACGCTGTCTACCTACAAAACGCCCAATCTTCATAGCCTGTGTTCTAATAATGAGAACAGTCGTCGGGGCTGATGTAGTTGGTGGGCAATGACGAGGCGCTGCTAAGCCATAGGGGCGCAGTAAAACAGAGCCAGCGAATCTCAGGTTGCGTTCATACTTTGCGGCAGCGTCCACCAGCGTCCGCCACCGACCATCAGGGTTTCGAGAGACTAGGAAATCATGGGCTGAGTACGGTATTGTAGTGCTATAGTGCAGTTGCACACGTCACAATTCACGACACCTTATCCAGCCGTCTGCTCTCTCCTAACTTCCCAATTTACCAGCAGTGGACGCTGCCTCAAAGTATGAAAGCAGCCTTCGGGAAGCGATGGAACGGAAGTGAAGTGTTCCAGCACGCCTTTGCCCATCCAGCTACTGTTCCCAGTTCAAGGAAAGAGGGCTGAAAGAAGTGGAATAACAGGAGTGAGCCGAGCTGGGTTTTTCGATGCTCTCTACGTCCGCATTTACAACCCATTTACCCTTGACCACAGCGTATCCAGGAAAGGTTCTGTCCTGAAATTTCAGCGTCTCAAAGGTTAGTCCCCGTTCGTGCCGGGTTTCCTAGTTCAAAGGCTAGGAGCGCCATTCTTCCGCACAATTTTTCTCTCTGCATCCCTTGACTGATCAGTTATCTGGTCGAATTCATCGGTTACACGATACATACCGTCACCGGCAGACATAGGACCTAAATACTCTGTCTACGTCTTCCCTGCCAGGTGGTTCGGCGTCTGGAAGCTACAGCTAGCCTCTCCTGGCACTGCGTTCCTGAGAGATGAAACCAACGGATTCGACGGCGGCTACCTGCCCTTCCGAAGGATCTGACCTCGCCAAGCGTAAGAGCGTGTCGGTTTGTTTTGGAGGGGACATGTAGGTGAGGGACGAGCTCGGAAGGTATGGCACCATTAGCGTCAACAGGACATCATCCATTTCGCTAATGAGCACTCTCAGTTACACAACAGGGGACATCAGTACACAGCAGATTATGCACTTTTTTCATTTCGCTGAATGGGAGCGGTGCATTCTTGGTTGAACTCCAGAGTAATGTCAGACAGCCAGATTTCACCCCTGGTAGAGATTGACCTTTGCTGACGGTAAGCAGAAGCTCCCTCAATCAGCATGCAACATATGAAGTATGTAGCTGACCGCGCCGATCTAATCGGCACCTATGTTTGCTGATACACATTGCCGTATTTATTGCTAGGCACAGGATTAGATTGAATGCAGTTGAATTATTAGTGCCTATACCAAATAAGGTTGTTAAGCTGAACCTAACAGGTCTCACGGTTCGACCTTCCGGCCTTCGTCAGAGGTCTGAAAATGGCGTTAAACTTCTCAGCTTCAGGAATAGGGGCAGAAGTGAATAAAGTTCGTCCCTGCGACGAGTTTTCTGCAAGGATCGACTGGGCGACTAAATGAATCAATTGATTTTATTTGGACTAACAAACTATATCAAATTTTCAGTCAGCTCAATTCTGCTGACTTTTTAACATCTTTGGATCAATTTTTCAAAATCTGAGGATTCCATGCCGGCGGAGTCGTTCGATTATGGCCATAGTGGTCGGGTGTAAGCCAAAGCTGGGCGCTATAACCTTGGGAGTGGCAATTGAAGGACTCCTTGTGTTGAATACAGATCGTCGCTATGGAAATCTTATTCCTCAGGGCTCTTATTCCGAGTGGGTGAACCATTACGGTGATCCCTATTCGGATGAGATCAAGCCCGATTTTATACTACGGGTCCTTTGAATGCTCCCTCCGGAGTTAAATTTTTATTGGATGGCTCTGATAATCAGCGAATGAGCCAAAGCGCATTCACACTTCTGAATAGAATTGAAAAGAGTAGCAGCTCCTAGAAAAAACTGCTTGATGTCAGGGCGTCTTCCATTTTGAGGTCTATGCATAGTTTAGCTCCTCTCAGGGACACCTTTATCGGTTTAAGGAAAAGTCTGCCCGAGTAACCTTGGGGGGGATACTTGTAAGCTCTCGAGCGACAGCGTCGTGTACTGCAGCAAACAAACTTTTTTTAGCCGTGTTATTGATATAAATGGATTACCGACAATGTCTTCCACCCTGCCAACTCCTGTGAATTCCTGTCAGGTCAACACTCCTGTGAATCATATTTGCCAAGTTTATACAACTTCAGTGGGGTGCTTCGCGAGGTTCTAAACATGGCCCACAGGCAGTCACACCATCGTCCGTGATGAGTCCACACGGGAGAGGGTCGTAATTGGACCGCGGTGTGAGTGGGCGGGGGGGGATGATTCGTATTTGGCGTTGATGACAAGAGGTACGAAAAAGCATCTATATAAGCTACTATTTCCGATAATGAAATGACATATCAAATCCTGACGGACTTCCCCTCCCCCTCCCTCCCCCTGCATACAGCCCAGAAATTTTGGAAGAAAAGTCAGAAGGAAATTTCGCGGAGTAATACCCCCCCCCAGCTCGACGAAATTCTTGGCTAGGAAAACTGGAAATTTCTTCGCGTGAGAAAAATGAAAACAATGGGAAAAAGTCGCGGTAGCCAAGTGGGCGAAACAGCGGACGTCAACAGGCTGCGGCAAGGGGTTGCTCTGCCCAGCTGTTGGCAAGGTTGTCCGGTAAAAGCAAAATGTTGACAGTACTTACTGTTCTTAGGCATTTATACGCTGACAAGTGCACACGACTTGTGCTTTTTTTAAGGATATTAGTGTCAGAAAGTCTACTTTTGCTACTCGGCTCCCAATAAGCTTATTTGGACATGGGACCACCACGACCTGTATGTTTCCTGGGTGCATATGCACTTTTCGTGAAAGGTTGAGGTAATGTAAACGGGATGGAGCGGCTGTTCGCAGCTGAAAAATAACTGACTCGTAGTGATGTGTACGTGAGTGTAGGACTATCAAGACTTTACAGTGAACTCTTATAGTACATTGTTTTGTGTGGTAGATGTGCATAGAGCTCAGTCCCCCTCCATGGAACGATCCATCACTCGCCGCAAAGCTGCAAGGAGACTGTACAACTTCGTTAGAGTTTTTGAACCATCTATCCCAACAAACTGTCTCAAAAACCCAGTGGGTTCGGGGTGGCCTAAGCCGTATGTTTATACGATGGTGATTGGGTGATGACACGGAGGTTCACCAATATATATGCATGTTCGCTATTCAAGCCGTTAAGCTGGAAAAGCACCGGGTTAGATCTTACGCAGAAAACCGTTCGCTGTAGTACCACTGCTCAACGAACTCCCTTCAACAGTGCTGTTCGCCTTGGAGGGGGCATTTAGCACTTTTGCAAGACTCTTGCTTAGTTCGTGTTGACTAACAGCCTTCAGTTTGGTCGAACTTGCGAACTTCTGAAGCTGCGAAGTTATGCGATTGAGCCCTTGGTCGATAGGCTTTATTGAATTCCACAGGGTAGGATGTGTAAGCTTAGGCGAGTACCATTCGATGCCCCCACCAAATCGAACTGCGCCAACAAACCTATTCAGCAGATGGGCACTACATTGATCCGTGAGAGAAGCAACCCTAGTCAGGGTGCAGCCTAGCTGGGATTCTATCAGGGCCTACCAGGGGGTCGTCATTTTAGGACTCTATTTCTGACCTTGACAAGAAAGTTACACAGCCAACGTTAACATTTATCTTCAGGCTGTCGTTTCTCCTCTTTCCTACAAACTGTCATACTCACCCGCTCGGTACAGGGCACGTCACCTGTTGCCGGTCATTCGCTGCGGGTTGTATTCGGTTGTTGGGGGGAGTGTCGTAGAAGAGGGAACTTGTGAGGTAAGGGCCATATTTTGCAGAATTTCCCCTAACGGGTGCCCTGGCTCGAAAATCAGTTAATTGAGGGAGGGAATGGTGAAATGTCTGGAAAAAGTGGTAGGAAATTGGGAAAACTTGACATGTAGTAAGTGCCATGGGATTCTTCTTATTGGGGAGGAAAATTGTTGGAGGAAAAGTGCTGTCGACACCATTTCATCCCATGAGGAATCCACTTTCACCCCACAGCTGTGCTCAGAATTTGTCCAGCAGCTGAGAAAAATTGTGGGCATAATTCATGGTCATTATTCGATAAATTTTGCAAGAGCAAAATCAGGCGGCAAGCAGCCGCAATTCCTCAACTCAATCCGTCTGCTGTCACTGCATGCCGCCAACCGACGAACGGATGGGATGTTCGTTCGTTTCGCTTTACAGCTGCTATTGCAAGAATAGATGATAGACGTGTGGGTCTGACTGGCTGCTGGAAGTGTTGATTTACTGGTTTGCCTCTTACTTTAACACATACTAGACACCAACGCATTGCTGCTGCCTACATAATGCCTTGATTATTAAACTGTGAATGGCTGTAACGATTGCAGAAAAAGCAAAAATAGGAAAAGAGGCCATGCTGTTCAGGAATCCCTAGGGACCCACTTGCTAATTGTGGTAGCAGATGCCCAGATAGGGTCTCTTCGATGTTTGACAGAACGAGAACTAAGGAGCTGCGGGATAATGTGTCTTTTTGCCAAAAGAATGCTCAAGGTCAAAAATATTGACCTCAGGCGGGGCTCAAACAGCATCCCCCGATTTCCGGACCTGTGCGCTATTCGTTAAGCCACCATGACCGTCTTACTCTCTTATACTTACCCATGCTCAAAGTGTGAGCGCTGCAAGGCCAAGCCATAAAAGCCATCAAACGAGAGCGAGGTAAAAGCGGCCCTGGTGGCCTGAAGGACTCTCCCGGAAAGCATGAGGTGCGAGTCGAGTCCCACCTGGAGTCAGGACATCTGCCTCACCGTTCTTGTGATAACAAGTGTTTTCTGGCGTAGTTCGTCGACTACGGGGGGGGGGCATTTTGCACTTCCACTGCTTCATCACTACTTCCGGTTTACAAGTCTCACTCTGGTGAAACTTGTGAACTCTTGTGAAGCTGGAGCAAGCTCGTCTAGCCACCATGG
>MU913565.1:0-24377 GCA_036418165.1 Cooperia oncophora | reverse complement strand
TATGGAAGTTTTCATCAACTTTGGTGAAAAAAGTGGTGGGCGCCAAATTGGCGCATAATGGCGCCATATGGCGCCAGTGCTTGAAACCAGTGTGATATTCGTAATAAGAACCTCATTAACCTCCATATGGAAGTTTTCATCAACTTTGGTGAAAAAAGTGGTGGGCGCCAAATTGGCGCATAATGGCGTCAAATGGAGCCAGCGCCAAAAATAAATGTTGGATGTGTAATCAGGACCGCAATTAACCCCCACATGGAAGTTTTCATCAACCCTGGGGAAAAAAGTGGTGGGCGCCAAGTTGGCGCATAATGGCGCCAAATGACGACAGCGCTCGAAACAGATGTTATATACGTGATCGGCGCATCGAATTACACATATAGGTAGCGTTTCAGCAAAAAAAATTTTTTTGACGGGTAGGAATAGTTCAATAGTGCCGATGAAATGGTTAGCAGCACGCAACGGGAATGTTCCTACTGTTGAGTTTTCTACCCAGTTGCAATCTGAATGTTTCCCCGTTCTTGAAATATTTCGGATCGGCTAGGGGTAAATGACAAGCGAGTTTTTATGCTTTACACGAGGATTACTTATTTCGAACGCAATTTCATCAGGATTAAAATATCTCGAAGCCACCCTATCTTTTCTCTTTCCAATAAGCTTTACAGTTTTCTTGAAGACCCGCTAGTTCAGGAGACATTTTAGATGGGTCACAAACGCGCTACCCTCTGACAGACCCGGAAAATTGACTCCTTCTGTGCCATTGTGAGGATACACCTTCGAGAACTTCAGTGTGCCTTCAGAACACATATTTCCCTTCAGATGAGTGAAGGAGGAGCTCGGCTATCACTGATCGCTTTGGTCCGAGTGTGCGTCGTGCGTTACGCTCCTATGCAGAGGTGGTGGAAAGGTGTAAATTCTGATTTCAGGTGCTTTTGTCCATGCAAGCAGATGTTTGTTTAGGGTTTGGAAAGGACACTGCGTAGGAATCTGTTTGAGACGTACTATTTAGGCATCCACCTATTAATAGGTTGTCCGGAAAGTTCTCAGCATTTTGGACGTTTCACTTCAGACGATCATAACTTTCTTAATACTCATCGAATTTGATCGAAATAAGCACCGCTCAAATTTCCAAAGCCGAATTCTCACGGGAAAAGATTATAGTCACAGTGTGGTGGTCGTCGGCTGGTGTGATCCACTATAACTTTTTGTCACCATGCCAAACCATCACAGTAGAGTCCTACTGTGAAGAAATCGACGAATTGTACCGAAAATGGTGTCAGCCGACGGCCAGCACTTGTCAACAGAAAGGGTCCGATTCTTTTGCATAACAACGCCCGCCCACACCTTTCACAAATCACTATCCATAAATTGAACGAATTGGGGGTTGAAGTTCTACCTCACCCGCCATATTCTCCAAAACTTTCAGTAACCGACTATCACCTTTTAAACATTTTCAGAACTTCCTTGCAGGAAAATACTTCATTAATCAGGACCAGGGAAAAAAGCCTTCGCGGATTTCGTGGATTCTCGACCACCCAGTTTTTTCTTTGATGGGATTTATCGACTGATGTCACATTGGCGAAAAGTGTGCTGTCGGTGGTTCGACGGTATGCATCCACTGTCCGGAATATCTCCTCTTATCATACATGACCCACTTTTCATCACGGGTGACAATTCGGTCTAAAAACGGGTCGTTTCTGTTGCGCGAAAGCAGTGAAGAGGAAACCTCGAGACGTGCCAATTTCTGCCGGTCACTCAAATTGTGGGACACCAACTTGTCGAGTTTTTTCACCCTCCCAATGCGTTTCAGGCCATCCGCAACAGTGGATTTGTGGATTTGCCCACGCCTAGCTTTTCTGCAATCTCTCGAACTGTCTGGGATGGGTCAGCCTCTACAAACGCCTTCATATCCTCGTTAGGTATTGCTTCAAGTCGACCGCTACGAGGTTCATCTTCAAGGCTGAAATCTCCAGAACGAAATTTGTCGAATCATTGTCGCACGGTGATTTCTCCTACACTATTGGGCCCCTACACCTCGTTAATTTGTCGAGCTGTCTCGACCAGGGCACGCCATTGCGTTGTGATCATTTCCTGAAGAATACGAACCCCCCCTAATTCCATCTTCAAGTACGACCCCCCTCCCCACGTTACCTCTTCCCTAGATTTTTCCAACCTCCTACCACTTTATCTATTTTTTCCCAAAAATTTCTGGTTTTTTTACAAAATTTTGCTGTCGAGCGGGGGGGGGGTCGCAGTACCTACGTACGTCCCAAGCACGTCCAGCACTCTGGCGCTGGTGTAGCATACTGACAATACGTACGAGGAAGGGGCGATGATAGGAGCTACGATCACCGCCCACAAGGGTCCCATGAATTTATAAACAAACAAAAGGACTCACGACGTGACGACTGATAAACAGATGAAAGTACATTTCCGGGCTTTTCTGATCGTAGGAGCACATTTGCTTGCAATTGGGAAGCCCTATCTAGAAGTTACACCTTTCAAACACCTGCGTGAAAGAACCATGCATGGCCCATTGCATATGCGATGCCAATTGGCGCTCAATGGCCTATTACCTGATATGCTTGACGAAAACATGTGTTACAGAAGCATAACAAAGTCTTCGAGCCAACTGGAAGTTTTCTAGCCTCGGAGGGGTTAATTTTTCGGTGTCGTGGGGGGTGATTACAAAATGACCGCAACGGGGAATTTTTTCGAATAGTAGGTCTAGGAAGGAAATTGAAACCTTGCTGGAAAGTAGAAATCTTCAAGCTTCCGGCACAGTCCTTTTTTTTGCGAAAGCTCTTGTATGAATCTTGCCATGGACGTCCAAAGCGTAGCGACTCGCGGTTCGCAAAAATGATCACAGATGGATCACAAAGATGATCACAACGGGGAAAATCTCTAAACCCGGAACGTTTTTGAAATCGCTCAATTCAGGTGATAAGAGCCAACCTTGCTCTACTCATTCCGCATTAACCCCTCTCCGGTAGCTTCACTTTCAACGAAATCATGGGTGTTCAAATGAGGGGTACTTTTCACGTGTTTGGCTTGAAATTGGCTCCAAACCGTAAAATAGCGCGCACCAATGAGCTTGTATGAGCGCGCTGACCGCGAACAGCCAAAATTCAATAGTAATTCATAGTTCCGGTTCCCAGCTGAGCGGTGAGTTTTTTCTTATCCATTTTATTGTGAATTACATTGATTGTTTGTTTTTGTTGAGTTCGATTTTGTTTTGTTGAGTTTTGTTTTTGTTGTGAGGAAATTGCTCAGGATTCAATTTCTACGGTTTTATAGGTAGCTTTTGCAATGAATTCTTTTCTAGATTTTGCGGATTAGTGGATTGGGATTTATCTAGACCAGGTGAGGAGGGTTGGTGGGCGAAGTGACTTGGAGTTTTTTGTGAGGAAGGAGGAAAAAGTTTCAGCAATATTTTTTTAGTTCTTGGTCTAGAAATAGTGCGATAGTGCCTAGTTTTATTTATTGTCATCTACATCGTCCCTTTGAGCTTCTTTTCACTTGTACCGTGTATCACCGCTTCTCTCTCCACTTCAACATGGGCCATGCGTTTACGACCCCCCCCCTCCATTGCGGGCAAATACACCCCCCTGTTGTGATGATCACAAAGATGGCGTGCCCTGGTCTCGACTGCGCAATGACCCAATTTGTAGTTGAGGAAAAATATCGTCTGAAGTTGCTCTTTTGACACGCTTCAGAAAGTCTTGGGGAAAACGGGGTTCATCAAGATCAGATAGCGCAAAAAATTCTCTTCAGGATGTACTGCTGAGACTCAAGGGAGAAACAGTTTTCAATCAGCAATGAATGTACAAAAAATAGTAACGAGCCAACACTGAGAACTTTCCGGACAACCTAATACTTACGAGTTCATGCTATTAATTCATACTTATTTATTTATTCATTCTTGCTATACATATTGCTGATAAATTTTTTGTCATTTTATAGTCCTCCTCACATCCGGGTCTTCTGCAACTTTCCGTCCGTTCCATCAGACTTAGCATGACACTTTTGTACTGTTTGATGCGTAGCGAGCCTACTTTTGCGATACTCCCCACGTACCCCGCGGCCAAGTACGGACTCATTTTCGGGGGTTTCGCATGAAAAGAGGGCTGTTAAACGTAGCAGGTAAATTCGTAAAGAATACACTCATATTTTCATTTTTTTAAACATCTTGACTTCCATAGCTCCACTCCCACTATCAACTGAAATGTCGAAGCATTGCCCGGCTCTGAGTGACCCTTGAGTTTACGATCCCCCCTCCCCAGCGGCCAAGTACGACCCCACCCCCCCCCCATGGGTTTCGCACAACGATGCTGTACCCTGTTCCCAACGCTACTAGGACCGTCGCTATAAGTTTCGTGACAGACATACACAAGTCAGACAGACAGAGAGACGGACATACACACATACCCACACCACACACTACATTTTTTCTTAAGGTATTATTGGGTTAGTGCATAGTTATTCGCCCTTTTCCAAGGAGCATTTTCACATAAAAAACTGTTCCTCTTCCTCTTACAACAACGGCATTTTCTACTGTTTCGTTTGTGAAAATGCGCGTTGGAAACGACATTCACACTCATTACATTACGCCCCTACAACTTCAAAGAGTATTGAAGGCGTATGAAAAAAAAACAACGAATAATAGTACACAACGAACGAACAACTCAACGGTTATGTAGCATTTGTAATGGAAGATGAGCTGCTCACTTCGATTTCCCAACAAATAAAATCATAAATTGTTTTTATGGCACGAATTCGTTCTAATCCGAATTCCTTCAGTGACTGCAAACGTGACTACCCTCTACACCATCCGGCCGTCATGTATGCGGATTTCATAGCTGGATGGGCTGCAGGTATATATGTATAGCATATTCTTCTTATTCTTTAGCGTTTGTCCCGCTCTGTAGCGGGGTCCGCTCTCCTGATTTTCTTACGCCATTTATCCCGGTCGAATGCCTGATCAGGGTGGGCACCAACTATCTTTAAGTCCGTGTGCAGCGTGTCAAGCCACCGCTGCCTATGGCGTCCTTTAGGCCGTTTTCCGAGCAAATCAAGCTGGAGAGCAGTCTTACGGACGGTGTTCGCCTTCACGCGAAGTACGTGGCCATACCATCGGAGACGAGATTCTCGCATCTTATCAACTACGGAAGCTACGCCGAATCTCTTGAGTATGTCATCGTTGCAAATCCGATCCATACGCGTGACACCGGCCGTCCAGCAAAGCATTTTCATCTCCATCACACTAAGACGGGCTTCGACTTCTTTGGTTGCAGGCCAGAATTCAGCTCCGTACAACGCTACTGGTCTGACCACATTTCTATAAATCTTCGATTTGAGGCGCTCAGGTATGGTCTTGTCGCAGCGAATTCCAGTCATCGAGCGCCATTTCGCCCATGCTGCACTCACACGGGAGTTTACCTCGAGGTCAGGTCGCCCTCAAACGCAATTTCTCATTCAAGATACTTGAAGGCTATTGTGCGTGTGAGCTCGATGCCACTGATCTTAATGGAGTCGGACTCATTCGTATCCGTCGTCAAGTATTCGGTCTTCTTGATGTTCAACCTCAGTCCGAACTTTGTCAGGCGATTAGACCATGCTTGTACCTGTTGCTCAAGGTCGCTCTTATCTTCACTGGCCAGCGCCACATCATCTGCGTAGAGAAGGGTCCACGGACTCGGTTTCTGAATATCTCGTGAGATTTCATCTAAGACGACCACGAAAAGAAGTGGGGAGAGTGCTGAGCCTCCATGCACCCCGACCGTGATGGGAAATTCCTGTGAAGTGCCTGGTGGTATACGCACACAGCTGTTCGAGGTGGAGTGCAGGATGTGCACCCTCTCTATAAGCTCTTCGGGAACGCCGTGTTGCCGCAAGGCGTGCCATATAACTTCACGCAGAACACGATCGAATGCCTTTTCTAGGTCCAGGAAAGCTAGATGCAGAGGTTTTCGCTTCTCATGATGTCTCTCCAGCAGAAGACGCGCGGCATGTAAAGCGTCGATGGTGCTACAGCCTGAAACAAAGCCGCACTGGTTGATAGAAAGCTGGACGATTTCGCGGATACGCCTGTCAACAATTCGCTCGAAGATTTTCATGCTGTGTGACAGCAGGCGAATCGGGCGGTAGCTCGAGCATTCCGCAGGGCTGCCCTTCTCCTTCCAAATCGGAATCATCGCGCTTTCTTGCCAGTCCTTGGGCGCCTTCTTCTCAGCAACGACCTAAATGAAGAAATCCGTCAACCACTGCGCAGGGTTCCAGCACCTTGCCTTCCATAAGTCGGCTGCTACGTCGTCAGGTCCTGTTGCTTTGCCTGACTTCATCTTTCTGAGAGCCGCTTCTGTCTCTTCTACGGTTACTTTCTGTACGGGACCGTATACTGCGGAGACGGAAGGGATGGCGGGGTGCGCATACTCTGCGGTTGAAATATTCTCAAAGAAGTCATGCCATCTTCTGAGCACCCTCTTCCGGTCCATCAAAAGACGGCCATGCTCGTCGTTGACGCCAGGGAATTTCTCGATATCTTCGGTCTGACGATGCCGAGCCATGGCAAGTCGGTAGAGGTGCCGCTCTCCATCGCGTGAATCTAGTTCCTTACTGGCATCTTTGAAGTGGGTGGCCTTCGCTGCAGCCACAGCCTTCTTTGCTGCATTCTTCGCTTCTTTGTACTTACGCCAGCTACTAGCTGACTTGTCGTTTAGAAACGCGTGGTATCTCTTCTTCTTCTCACGAACCGTTTCTTTGACATAGTCTGTCCATAACCACGGCTGCTTATCAATTCTACGCCAGTTTGTTCATAACCACGGCTGCTTATCAATTCTACGCCTTCCAGGCTTCGTGATGCCAAGTTCGGAACGAGCGGCCTCATGTATCGCCTTAGTAGCACTTCTCCAGGTCTCATCGACAGTCGTGACGGTGGGAAGTCTAATACGAGAATACGAGAGATTGCAGCTGCCTCCTTTTCTTTCAAACGCCACCATTTGATCCTCTCAAGACCACATCGCTCGACCCGTCTCGAACTGAGCCTTGCGATCTTTAGCTTTAGATCTGCAAATCAGTGGGCGATGCTGCGTGGCAACTGTCCCGTACGGCACAGTCTTCGCATCCGTGATGAGCCCTTGGTCGCGGTATCTAACAAGAACGAAGTCGATCCGCGTTCTGGAACCTCCACTGTAGAAGCTGATCAGATGGGAATCACGCTTGCGAAACTTGTATTCGCGATGACTAGGTTATGGGCTTCGGCATACTCAAGGATTCGCTCCCCATCAGCGTTACGTGATCCATAACCGAAACCACCATGACACCTGTACCCGTCTTTCGTAGCACCTACGTGCCCATTTAGGTCACCGGCAACAATTACGACGTCTTGTGACGGTATCTCAGCTGTCTTCTCTTCAAGCAGGGACCAGAACTCGTCCTTGGATCGCTCGGAGCATCCCGTTTGTGGAGCATAGGCAGAAAAAAATGATACAGCCGCTGTTCGATGGCAATAACGATCTTCTTCAGGCGGTTCAAAGCGTTTTACGCTTGCTATCGAGTCCCGGAAACAATGGGATACTATTACAGCCACTCCGTTTGTGGTTTTCAGTTTGCCACATAGAAGGGCTTCAAAGCCTCGAACAACGTTCCTTGATTTGCAGCTGGACCATCTCGTTTCCTGCACTGCACACAGGTCTATACGTCTGCGCTCCAGTGCCTCTGCTAGCTCACATGAGTGCCCCGTCAACGTACCAACATTCAACGTTGTTAAGCGTATCTTTTCAACGTAACAGGACTTCTGGACTAGCCTGGTTGCCCCCCGATGCCGTCCTTGCATCAGGGACCCTCGCATACTTTCCACACTCGCGGGGCCATACGAGTGCGCGTCGGCTCCCGCGGACGCCGTAGCATTAACTCGGAATTCATATGGTATATTGAACATTGGTGATGTGACTTGGGTGTTCGTAGGCCGGCCCGTCACGAAGGCCTGTCACCTGCTTTCGAGTGTCCGCGTTCGGCTCAGCCCGCAGGAGCGGGCAGTTTCCAGTGGCACCACGTGGAGGAGCGGACTTCACCACCGTATGTATAGCATATTACTATCATTATTTTATTATATTATTTGTGTACACATTACTTTATCATTATAATACATACAAATCCTACAAGTGACTCATGTGTCATGAATGTGATAGCCTTAAAGGCAGCGCCCGCGTTCAGTTGAAATTTTCCTCTTCCTTCGTGAGCAGGTCAGGTCCGCAGAGGCAACAACTACAGCACTTTCACGGCGCAAAAACGAGTGAGGAGACCCACGATGCCGTCGTTCTTCTCATTGGCCCAAGCACCGCCCACCATTCATTTTTGATGGTTGCCTGATGGTGCGATCGTTCTGCTGCTGCTTCTCTCCACGTCGAAAGGTGAGAGAGAGATTGTAAGGGAAAACAACTGATACCAAGAAGGGAGAACTCGTGCGGCCGCACCTTCTCTTCGATCTGAGCGCGTACAACCTCAGTTTAGCAAGGGCTTCTATATAGAGCCGTTATTATAATTTCTTTCTGATTTTTCTTCACTAATGGATTACGTGCTACCTTGTAATAAGTATTTGAGCCGCATAACTCATCAAATTTGAATGCGGGCTCAGCCTTTAAGTTGATTATGCGCTTCCATATCTATAGAAAGAAGGAGCGATACATGTAAGGAAAATCGTGGACGTATAAGGAAAAGCGTGAAAGGTGGAATGAAGAATCTCATTATAGAAACTCTGTTTTCCGAAATTTGTAGACCGTTTCATGGAGAATCGGGAAAATTCCGCTCTCAAATTGGAGTGTTCGGATTACGATGTTCCGACAGTTCCTCATTCTTTTTTACTTGAAATGTAGCAATTTCTATGGAGTTCTCCAACTCCCTTGTTCTATCTAAGGAAAGAGGAGGTGTTAATGAGGCAAGCGAAAATGCTAGCGCTGCTGGGCAGATGGGAAGCCAACTCGGGCTGATGGCCACGCTAGGTATGCTCTCTGAACGGACAGGCCAGCAGGAAATGTCATGCAAAACTAGGTGGAGAAAAAGAATCTATAGAGAACTTGAAGCAGTGCCTTTCAATCGCGGCGATCTCCCTCTCTCTCTTCAAGAACCAATATGACCTGGCACTTTCCTACTTTTCGCGAATGATGAGTGTCTCACCAACCCCTAGAGTCCCTCCTCTTGTAAGTCTTTCCCGTGGTTCCCCCTTTTGATTCTCTCCATACAGTGCTTTTTAAGTTGCTGCTCTCTTTCTGCCTACTCTACAGAGACCAGAATCCAAATAGGCAAGCTGCAAAGGGAATAGACAGGCATGCTACAGACTACGTCAGTGGGGTGATATGTGCAACCAGGGCACGCCATCGTTGTGATGATCACAACAAGGGGGAGGTGGGAGTCGTGTTTGACCTCGAGGGACGGGGGAGTCGTGAGCGCAGGGCCCTTTCTGAAGTGAGGGTGCAGCGATACCCAGATGTCGTTCAGCTTCCATGATGAAAGTCTTATCCATGTGAAGAACCCCTGAACAGACACACACAAGACAGAAGCAACCTGCTAGCGCAGAAGTGGGGAAGGGCGATGACAGGAAATACGATGGCCGCGTACAGCGACGTCCTGAATTAATAAACAGATGAAAATACACTTCTGGACCTTTATCTCGCAGAAGCACATTTACTTGCACGGAAGAAGCCCTTTCTAGATGTTACACCCTAGATGTTACACCTTCTCAATACCTCTGCGTGAGAGCGCTGTGCATGGCACATTGCAGAGGTGATGACAATTGGCGTCCAATGAACTATTTTCTTATATTCCTGGCGAAAACGTGCGTTTTGGAAGCATAACAAACTCCTTAAGCCAACTGGAGGTCTCATGGCGTCGGAGTGGTTGGTTTTTCGTGTCGTCCTGCAGCGGTCGCCTAGTGATCACAACGGGGATTGTTTCAAACAGCAGACCTAGGGATAAAATGAAAGTCTTGCTGGAAAGTGGAAGCTTCGAAATTCTTTCACTGTTTTTCTTTGTACCGTAGACCCTACATGAAGCTTGCCATGGCTGTTCAAAGCGTAAGGACTTGCAAATGCCCCCATGATCACGACAAGATCACAACCGAGAAAATTTCTTGGAACGGAATTTTTTCGAAATCGCTTAAAGGCACGTTCCGCGATAAATTAAGGCTAGGTTCTCATAACCGTGCACGATGGTCAAGCAGGCAACGTCAGAGGCTATGCTGCTTTTGAAAGTTGAAAAACAGGAAGCAGACGCAGGGCGCTCAAGTTTTAGGCCCATTTACGCCCGATAGGCCCAGGCCGGCCTTCAGTGACCATGTCGTTGTGACACTGCCATTGCGCTCTCTCGCCCGTCGTTTTCTGGCTTCTCTCTCGTCTCTTGTCAGTGTATCGCCGCCTTTAGCAATTCACAATTGATCTTGACACCTTACGCTCGTCCGGTGATCGATCAATTGCAATAAAGAGTGTCTTATTCCGGGCGCTTTTTCGTGCTACTTTCTTCTTCAATACGTCATTAAACACACGGCAATTCTATCTTTGAACTGTATTACCTATTAACTGTCGTCGCGGGAATCGTCTTTAATTAAAGGCAGCTGGCACGATAAATCCCCAAGACGACCAGGATCAATACTCCTGGCTGACCGCGACCCTGGGCAGGCGCTTCATAGCGGTTTCCTCGAGGAAGGTGCTTACAAGGGCCCTATCAAGCCACAACATTACGTCCCAAAAGCACGCCACGCCCGCCCGCCCACGAATGGACGACCGTTCCTGATGCTCATATTCCTTCATTTGCTAAGCGAAGGGACTGGTATGAAGCGGTCGTGATGCTGCATGCATAAACGGGTACACATATGCAGATGTATCTTCGGTAGCGGTGATTTGTAAGATGCCTACGGGGAACTTGTCTTGAATCGATTTACAAGTCACTGAGAACGAAGGCTTTTCTGCCTTTAAACTCGGGTAACAAGTGCCAGTGCTCCACATTGCTGCTTTCCCCATTCCAAAAGCTCTACTCTCAGTAAGTTATGGGTGTTCAAGTGAGGGGTACTTCTCGAATGTTTGGCTTGAAACTGGCTCCGCTCCAATACCTTTGTATGAGCGCACTCACCTTTGAATGGAACAACTAGTATTCAAAAGCATGTCTTGGGGTCTGGCTTCTAGTTCTCCAGATGAATTAGTTTTCTCTAGTCGTTTGTTTTCTAGTGCTCTTTTAGTTTATGTTCTAGTTTTCTACACTATTGAACTATTCCTACCCCAGGCTGCCGAAATCAGAACCCTTTTTTACCGACTTTTTTCTAGAAGGGCAGATTTGCTTGAAATTTGCTTACAGTGGTACTTCGACCTTCTGAACAGAATATCGCATCCGCTTCGCCCAGAACTTCTGGTCGATTTTGGTAATTTGGGGTATTTTGGCGCCGCCCCACAGGCGCCGGCACCAAAATACCCTAAATCACAAATTGATTTGAACTTGTATACCACGGTTATTTGACATCCTGACTACGAATATGACAATCATTCTTGACGCCGGCGTTCACGTACAAAACTATGGTCATCTGCACTTTACTAAGACTGAGCCGGGCCTGGAGGAATCTTCCTATTCCAGTTTCAGCCTCAGCAGAGCGCTAAATAGCGCTGGTATGGAGAGATGATATCACACTCGTAATCAGGACATCGAATAACATCTATAGACAAGTTTCAGCAATTTTTTTTTGCTGAGATCTTGGGGTAGAAATAGTTCAATAGTGCCCAGTTCTCTTTATTGTCATTTTCTTTGCCCCTTTTTCGCGTCTCTTTGTTTGTACCCTTATAACAGGAGAGACCCTTATTGGGGGGGGGGGAAGGTCGTATTCAGCGGAAAATGATCACAACGCGATGCCCTGTGTGCAACTCAGTGAGGTGCGGAAGTGAAGAAGAAGCCAAAGAAGCAGCCGAACAGCTGCAGGATGAGCCCTCAGTATTCCTCCCGTTGATTGGTAGACGTGATTCCACGATAGCAGCTTTTCATGCATCAGAAAACGGTGTGGACGGGTCCTGCTGCTGTGGGATATATACTGCAGTCAACAGGGGGTGGGATGGGATTTCGGAGTCTCAACGACACACACCCAAGTCACTTCAGAGGCACATTTTGTAAGAAGCCATCAGGAACTTCGTGGTCAGGGGGACTGACCAGCACAGCCATGAGTGCTGGTCGACTCCTCTTGAAGAATAAGGTGGGGCACTGTAATGCACCGAAAAAGCCCCCTGTTTCAAGAAAGAAACGAAAACCTGTTGCAGTTTCGGGCGAGAAACCAAACAAGAGCAGCGAGAGAACATGTAAATGAGTAAGACGACAAGTGCGACAACTAGCACCACCAGCGGAGTAACTTGAGTCGCACCTTGCGCACTGGCACCACTGTCTTACAATTTTCTGACGCGAAACTAGTACAGGATTGTCCAATGCACTTTACAATAGATTTCCGCACAAAAAACTCTTAATATCGTAAGTGATCGCGGAAAGTGCCTAGGGGCCTTTCTTACCAGTGAACATACCAAGCTTGAGGATCTGGTTTATCCTTCTAATAGACGTGAATCTCTACCCATTCATCCAGATTGTCTGATCTAATGTCTCTGAAAAGTGCAAATTAAAGAGAGCCTTCAAGTTAAATATAAACGATTTATTAGCAAGTTATTCAAAAATTGCTGTAGACGTTCTAACATCAGATCTCAATAAATTGAGGTGGAGCTGGGCTTCTAGTTGGACATCCTCTGGACACTGTGAAAGCTCGTCTGCAAACGATGTCTGCATACAGGGGTATCATCGACTGTGCAATCAAAACAGCTAGGCAGGAGACGGTGGGTCCTACTGCTATTTTGAAGCTCAATATTCGAAAATAAGGTATCACATTTCGATGATCAAAATTTGCCTTATCAGCTCAGATCTACGGCTTATACAAAGGAATGTGGGTGCCATTTCTATCCACGGGTGCTTTACATTCGCTTCTCTTCGCTGGTTACGGGGCTGCTCTACGGCTTTTGCATCCGGGAGAGTCAAACGTGCAAGCCAGAAAGGACCTGCCCATGTCTGAGGTATGCTGCCTTTCCATAGTAGTGATAGTTAAACACAAATTTCACAAATAAAACTGGACGGAGAATCAGAGGGAAACTCATAGCTGTTGTGTCTTCTCGCAGCACCTTATAACCGGTCACGAAATCCTCGTTGGTAACCACCTATCCGTCCCCTCTTTAGCGTTCCAGCAATGGACATGCACAGTCTGGCAAGTTACGGTTGTGAGTTTCCACCTAGACTTATCGGGAATGCCTTATAGAAAACAGTATTCAGGCGCAGTTCGGCGGAGAGGGGGACATTTTGCACTTCCACTGTTTCACTACTTCCGGCTTACAAGCCTCACTCTGGTGAAACTTGTGAACTCTTGAGCTGGAATGAGCTCGTCTAGCCACCATGGTAAAACGTGCCAGCTCAAGAAAAAGCTATCTAATCTAAACAGAAGGGTCGACACACGATGGGAAGCAAAATGCCTCCTCCGTCACCGAACTGCGCCCATGGTCCAGCGTCAACGTATAAAGAGGCAATATCACAAATCTCTGGAACCGAACTCCTTTTGTTGGAAGTACGAAGAATGTGGCTTGAAAATCGACAATAGATGGCATTCATGACACAGAATCCGTCTTTGACACAAAAGGCGAAACAAATACCATCAACCATGAGATATACTGTAGCTCGCTGCGGACGGTTGGGCGTTTCAGGCAGTAGAGTGTACCACACCGTCGAAGCCATTCTCCGCCTTCTTCTTGAAGCGCGCATATGATAAATGGTGGTAGAAGACCAGTAATACGAACGACATGATACAATCATATCGCTCACTTGAACAACCGGTGGAGAACGGGTTTAGCACCGTGCCAAACTCATCCCGCCTGACACGCCCAACCGTCCGCAGCTTACTGCACTATACAACTGCGCTGTTTTAAAGGCACTCCTTACTGCAGAAGCGCTACCGATCGCGTTTTACGACGAATCAAAGGCAATGCTGCCGCGTCCTGTGCACACCGATACCATCGTAAATGCTATTTTCAAATGTGCATAGGTTTAGTGTATTGGAGCGATTTTCAGATTTTGATCGCTTCAATGTGCGGTACAATGGCACAAGTTATACCAGTTATACCAGTGGAGCTGCTGAAGACACGTCTTCAGGTAATTCCTCTTTACTGTTTTCAGCGAACTTCCATTTTCCACGACATGGCTATTAGAAATCCGAAATACTCCCTTCTGTTCCTCCGTCTGATCATAATCAGTTACAAGGGCAAAATAAGATCGCTCTTCCAATACCACTCTTCCCACATCCTACCCAGGCAACCATCAGAAATATTATGTCGTCCCATTCGAAAATGCGGGATGTTTTATTCGTATAAAACGAGTATGAGAGCATGTAAAAAATTTAAAAGCAAACGAGCACCTAGCTGGTATGAGACGTGATCGGCTCACGACAGCACTTGGCAGGCATAAATCTGAGGAGCATGACGGCAACAACTTAGAAATCAAGTGTACTATACTGGCGCAGGAGACGAAAATTTCGGCAAGGAAGGCGTTAGAGGCGTTTTGGATTTCGGTCAGAAATCCCAGAATGAACAGCCGAGATGAGTGTCCGTCAGCGACAAATGACCTTCTGCCATACATATCGTATTGCGAGCTCTAAGTAGCAGCGCTACGCGCATCTCCTCACTTCTAAACGTGGCAGGAGACGCTATAGTAACTCTCATTCTCTACTAACTACTAGCCGCATGTGACTGCGGATATACGGTGAAAGCTTGGTGAGCGCACTCTTCGTGTTGTGTGGGCTTTCAGGTTGAGTGCCGAACACGCCGTCGGAACTGCTAGGGTTGGTTTGGGCGCTTAGTAAGGTAGTGTTCATTTCCCAACCTCGAAACGCGTTTAGGCCTCTGAAGAAGATGACCAAGTCGAAACGTTAGGCTGTAAAATAAAGATTTCCACCTGAAAACCTCGAGTGGCATGGCAATATAAACAGAATAAAAAAATCTAATATTTTGACATTAAGTTGGGTAGTACATTGTTTGTGTCCTAGCACTGCCCTACAGTACAGCTACTACAATGGTGGCCTTCTTGCAGTTGTGTGGTACCATCCACTCGTCGATCTGATTGGTGGTACCATCCACTCGTCGATCTGATTGTCGAGGAACAGGCAATATACCGACAGCGATGACTTTGTTCTATGTATAAGCCACAGTGTGGAAATCCTTCGCTATGATGATCATCCACTGGCGCCCACGTAACCGGTCATGGTAGAATTCGGGCGGCTTCTCATCTGCATTCATAACGAATTGACTATTGTGAGTTTTGGCTGAAGGTCCAAGACCACCCATATTTCATCTAGGGCCGTGGTGCGTTTTCACAGTCGTGAATGACATCTCATGCTGAGAATAGTACTGCTACAGGCATAGAATCGGTACTGCATTCGTGCTTCTACAAGAAAATTAGGTAACCATGCTCACACCCTCTTGAGCATCCTCAATTTACATAACTCGGGCAGCAGTTGTAGCAGAGACGTCAGTCTCGTGGGGAAGCTCGATAAGGACCCAGCTAATCAAACATTCAGCGCTTTACTTCATCCGTCTTTTTTTCTACAGGATGAACATTATGGGATCATCCACGACGACAAGTTTTTCTGGTCCGGCCCAAATATGAAATAGGTCAAATATGAGCAGCGCTCTTCACTGCTATGACGCCTGATTCGGAAATCCGGCGCTGACTTTGACCACTCGGGCTTCTTTTCAGTTTCTCGAGATTTTCTGGGGCTAGGTTTGCCAAACTCACAGACACATAGGTAAAGGTTTTAGCCTCCAAATGGTGCGCCCGCTGCTCTATCCCCTTTGCTTTTCTGCCATTCCCCTATACGTATCGGCACTTTTGAATGGGACGACTCAATAGAAATAACGTGGGTCTATAGTGAAGGAGTGCAGCAAGAAGCAAGAAAAATGGACAATCAGGAAAATCCCCGCAGTCGAGTACGACTCCCGCTCCTGCAGCGGTCAAATAGACCACACTGGGTATTCCCCAATGTTCGAGGTGCTCTTTCAATTACTGTACCTATGATGGTCACTGGAGTATGTGCCATTCAGCTTTCCATCTGTACGAACTCGCCACTTAGAATGGGATGATTCTGTGGAACAAGCACATAACATGGAATCCTTAAAAGTTGCGAGTGAGCCTCTAACAGCCACTCTTAGAGTCGTGCCTTACCAACATCATTCCTTCGAACACTACACTACAAGTGATGTGAACAGGGTACAGCATCCTTGTGTGAAACACATGGGGGGGGGTCGTACTTTTGCTCTGGGGAGGGGGTCGTATTTGTAAGACAAATTTATTTTGATAGTTGATTTTTTCTTGTGGAAAAGTGGGGGTCGCATTAATTAATTTTTTGTTTTACATGCACTATATGCATTCTGTACGACCGTGGGATATAAGTTGCATAGTTATTGTATACCTCCATACTCATCGCTCGTCGTCGTCCAAAAAGCCATCGAGGTGGGGTGGGGGGGGGTCGTGCCTGGAGCCCATTCTTAGTTGGGGGGGGGGTCGACCTCACACCGACATTCCGCACATCCCCACGCTGCACCCTAGACGTGAATGTCCCATCCACGTGTAGGCGCCTACGCTCCAATAGAGACTGGCTCACATGAAAAGAAAGTGAAACACATTCTGGTCTTGCCATTGTTCCAAAAGTTCAGAGGAGATGACTAAAATTTATAACTTTCACAAAAATTCCATATTATTGAGGTGCAACGAGAGAACGTCTCGCACTTCACGCGACATGCTGAAACACTTTACGCCGGCCCAATGGAATGTGCACGACACACAATCAAAACTCAAGGAATTGGAGGACTGTTCAAGGTACCCCAATAGAAGGCACTTCTATTACACAGCTCGGAAGTACCCACTCTATAAAATCATGTTAACCGAATGTTCAGAAGCGACTAAAAATTTCAGGAACGTATGTCACTTTTTTCAAACTCCCCAGGCATTAGGTTTTATAGGTGCTGCAGTCTCCCCTTTGCACAATGCTCAAAATAGGACACCTACTTACCCGCACTAACCCACTCCTTCATCCATACGGCAGACTTTCTATCCTCAGACTCATCCATCAGACTTGTCCGCGCGAACAAAAACAGTGGTTCATGGCACTGATGCGAAATTCGCAAGTCTCGTGCATACCGCTAGAAGTGATCAACCCCATGGCCATTCCCATGTGTTTCTTACTATAAGGTCCACTCTGGAATGAGAAGGTTGTTTTCAGGGTGGAAAAGTCATTTTTATGCGTGACAATATTGGATATTTATTCTACATTCCCGTTTACGAGCTCATACTACGATTCACAAGACGGCAAAATATCAACGAAACATGTGCCCAGGTTATTTCCAATTTCACCATCTCTTTTCTATGTTGAAGGACCCTTTTCATCAAATAGTTTTCGAAAAGCCTTGTTATACATAGACGATGAATACTACCACCTGATTTCGTATGACCTCTCATCCGCGTACTGGTGAGGTTTTTTGTCATGAATACAACAGGTTTAGATTAGATTTGGAACTAGTTTTTTAGCTGGCGCAAGATCCGTCGATTTCTTGTGAACAACAAAGTGTCTTTTTGAATATTTCTCTATAAGTTGATTTTTCACAGCAGAAGGGAGCAATCTCAACGTTCACAAGTTGGGACTCACCTGTATTCAGATCGCCCTTTCTGCGACTACTAGTAGACTGGGCACATCATGCGTTTGGGAATTTTGGTCCGGTCCGTGCGATCCCCATTTAAAGGAGAGTGGCTACAACTTCCTCCCTCTTCCTACGGTTTACTGTTTTTCCTTCTTATTTGCATTTTTTCTTGAAGCATACGTCGAAGGAAGCTAATGCTCAGTTAAGAAATTCCCTCGGCTGCTAAGGGCACCTTCCAGTACTGAACGCCATCCGATCAAAGAAATTCTGTACGAATGAAACTGGGAACACTCCCTAGATTCACAGGACAGAGTCCCAGCAAAACTGCTTCCTTCATTCACAGGAGGAATTAACCTTAGATGAAGCATTTTATGTTACTTCCTATGGAATCATACAGCCTAGACCGAAAGAAGGTGGAAATGACGGAGTCAGACGATTATTCATCAGTATCCTACCAGAGCTAAGCTATTTAGAAACCCACAACACTTCTCGGACACTATTGGGAAGTGAGAAAGTGTATCTCTCTAGCTCTCGCGGGAAAAAAAGTTTGGCAGCCGACGTGAGATCATATTTGTCAATATACCTCAAGTGAAGCTCTTCGGTTCAAAGAGCCGTTATTTTATCAAAACTAGACCGTTGAAGAAATGAAGAACGCAGTGTTGTAGTCTCTGATGAATAATGAAATGTACATAAGTGCTGCCTGACAGGAGGAAAATGCAGCGTTGAGGATTCCTTGGATTTTTAAAACTGGATGGAAGTTTTCTGCTTTGAGTGAAGGTAGTCTTCTCCAACGCAGTTGTTTGCAAACATAAGAGCAGTTCTAGAGGGCTATTTCTTTTTTCCAAAACAATCTTACTTGTTCCCGAAATTTCTGGGATTTATGAGATTAATAGATAGGTAGATATAAGACAGATAGCGTTGGAGACTTACTAGGGAAAACTCCGAGCAGCGCAAAAAAAGGCATTTGCGGCGTACCATTTCTTTGGGGCCACCCAGGAGTGCATCTGCAAGGCTCCCCCGCAGAGATCGCGCAACTTCCCTGTGATGCCTGTCCATGCAAGCAGATCTGCTCAGATTTCAGAGAGGCCCACGATCCACCTTCGCGTTTGCTTGAGTTGTACTGTTCAGTCGTCAACGTCCTTAAGAGCTTATGCAACTTATTGATACTGTTAATTAATCATTTTTGTGGTGCTACTGACACCACTGCGCTGTTCGGTGTTAACTACCCCAATCATTACGTCCCCCACCTCAACAGTCAAATATGACCCCCCCCCCTCCTCTCTTTCGGGGCTCCCTAACGATTGCGTGCCCTAGCACTAAATAGATAGGTGAGTACCTCGCCTTAGCTCGTTGAAAACAATCCGTTTGGCGGGAAAGCGCCGCGCGCGACGTATTTCGCTTAACCATTACTATCCGCTAATCCACTATGCCACCAGTGGCCCATTATGCCCCTCACAATTTTTTTCTATGAATTTTCGCGTGACGATTAATCAGTCCCGCGTAGAGCGCTATTCCTAGCATCCTTGATCACATTGGACACCTTCGCACTTCCCGCACCACAACCACTCCCATTTTCAGCGCGAACGTGTTCTTTCGAATCCTACTTTGTAACATAGAAAATCTGTGTATTGAGGACGTCCAAACAGATTTGCTTCGCCTTTTAACGGGTTCATCGTAAACTTCGATTATTCACAAAATTTTTCCAACTTCGCTCCTCCCTCGCCACACCCTCAAATATCGGATTGCTCACATACATACAAGACTTGACACTGATATACCATTTTCACTTTAAATCAGACACTTTTCAAACCAAATCGGACACATTTCAAACCAATCGGACACTTTTCAAATCAAATCGGACACACCCCTTACAATGGGCAGCTGAGAACTAGCCCACCCTAGGTACTGCTGCAAGCCCCGCCCCAACACCCCCGCCCACTTCTTAGCGCGGCCGCGGTTTTCCAAATGTTTTATGAATTCTGCTTCTTCGAATTTTTCAAAACTTTTGCTGCTTGACACACATTCAATTGAATAGATTTGCTACCGACATATATGTGACTCCGCCCATTTCATAATGAAGTGACGTAAGATAATGCAGATCGGCGAGCTGGTGACTGTACTAGCAGGTCATGGCCTTTCCCGTCACATAGAATGAAAAAAGGAAAGATCAGAAAAAACGGAAACTTTGTTCCGGGTAGCGGATGAGGCCACAACCTGCCAGTACAATCACTAGCTCGCCGATCTGCAATTTTTTTGAAGAGTAGGCGTGGCTTCTACAAGGTAGGCGGAGCTTCTACTACTGGGTGGGGCCGCTTTTCACAGCCTAAAAAAAGTAAAAATTCGGAAAATAAATCAAAATTCCGCGAAAAACTAAAGTGGGCGTGGTCAGAGGGGCGGGGCTTAGCGTGCTAGTGGGCCAAAGCATGACTATATTCGTTCTGTGAAGAATTGAATGTGAAAAAAACAACGTCGAAAAAATGTCATAAAATTTCAGAACTTACGCCACTTCATTATGAAGTGGGCGGAGTCATATATGTGTCGGTAGCAAACCTATTCTGTTGAATGTGTGTGTCAAGTAGCAAAAGTTAAAAAAATTCGAAGAAGCAGAATTCATAGAACATTTGGAAAGCCACTAAGAACCACTGAGCGCTAAGAAGTGGGAGGGGTGTTGGAGCGGGGCTTGCAGCAGTACCTAGTGTGGTCTAGTTCTCAACTCCAAATTGTAAGGGGTGTGTCCGACTTGATTTGGGAAGTGTTCGATTTGCTGTGAAAAGTGTCCGATTTGGTTTGAAAAGTGTCCGATTTATAGTGAAAATGGTATATACCAAGCTTCGCCCATTTGGCCAGGCTTTCTTCAAAGAAATTCCGGCGACTTTTCACAAGATTCCTGCTTTTATTTTGAAATAGCACATGGGACGAAGCGTTCTCTTGCTCATCCTATCGAACATTACTTTCTTCTAATGATTAGAAAACTAAAAGAGACATCAGCAGAAGGTTGCGGATGTATGACAAAGCGTTGCTCGATTCCGCGGTCACCGGTGGAGCGTGCTCGTTATCATGTACAGTATGATTCGCTGTGGACGAAGGGACGTTTTAGGCGGTATGGGCTCGAACTGCCATATCGGGTTTTCCAACAGTTGAGGCCAGCAAGAGAAAAGACCGTACTATATCGTTCGTGTCGGTCGTTTTCCACCTATTGTTGTCTCTTACCAGCTTCAATTGGTAAAAAACGGGTGTGGCGCCGTGCCGAAACCAAGCGGCTGGAACGCCTCTTCGTCCGCAGCGATCCAAACTGAACTGGCTCATATTTGAGTTCCGCTTCGAAATCGTTTCCCCCTGCCGTCCGCACTATCACTTATTAGGTCATCCCATTCAAAAGTGCCAACGGGTTTATTCTAGTAAAACAAAGAGGAGAATAGATGAAAAGGTAATATTTTAACTTCAGGTTAAATAATTCTCTCCTTCACCAATGACCCGCTCCTAGTGCCCCGAAAGCCTCTGGAAATTCGAAACGATTGGATTCGCTTGGCTTTATGTCGGGCGAATACGGCGATGGAACTCAGGTCTCAGTTTTGTTTGTGTCTCAGCACTGCCCGACAATACAGTTACTCGGGGTCTGGCACTATGAAGGAACGGTGGACTTCTTTTAGTTGTGTGGTATCATCCATTTGTCGATCTGATTGCCGAGGATCAGGCAATACACACCGACAAGGACGATTTCATTCTCTGTGTAGAGCCGCTTGAAAGCCACAGTGTGGGGATCCATCGCCATGATGATCATCCACTTGCGCCCAGATATTAGGTTGGTGCATAAGTTCTAAGCCACGACTTTCGTAAATATCTCAATAGCAAAGCAACCTGAAGATTAGAGGTATGCCCCATCACCATCCACTACTCGACGCCAGCGCTCAGGCAGCTTGTCGATTCCTTCCTTCCAGAACGACGGGGGCTGGAACTTGAAGAATTCGTCGAGTGCCTTTCTGACCTGATCCTTCGTTTCGAACTTTTTTCCGTCCAGAGAGCGCTGCAGGTGGCTGAACAGCCAGTAGTCAGAAGGAGCGATGTCAGGGCTGGGGGGCTGGGCGACCATCAGCCATCCGTACTTCTCCAGTCGGCCTGGGTCGCTTTTGCAGTGTGAGGTCGGGCGTTGTCATGTTGGAAGTAGATTTCCGCATTCGATCCACGAGTACGGTTTACGATCTTTCAGTTTGCGCAGCTGGGTAACATATGTGGAAGCGTCAATCGTCTGTCCCTTCTCCAGCAGCTCCCAGTACTCCATGCCTCTTCTGGACCACCAGCAGGACAGCAGAACCTTCTTGGGGTGAAGGTCGGCCTTTGAGGTGGCTTCTGGCTGTTCTTCTTTGTCGACCCGCTGCCGCTTCCTCACAGGGTTATCGTAGAGGATCCACTTTTCAACTCCAATGATCATCGAGTTGGGGAAGTGAAGCTTCTTTTGTGAATCGTGAAGCAAAACCAGGCAGTGGTAATTGTGCGACATTGTGGCCTGCAAATGCAAGGTGGGTGAGTGATAGCCAGTGTAATAAAAGAGTATAGTGCCCACGTCACGCACACGTGATGACGATATACCAACATCCATGCAAACGAAATAGGGAAGGATCAAACACGGGGCCAGGAACTTATGCACCAACCTAATAACTCCCCAGTAGAACTCGGGCGGCTTCTCATCTGCATTCATACAAAACAGAGGCTTGTGAGTTTTGGCTCGAGGTCCATGACCATCCATATTTCATTTAGAGCCGAGGTGCGTTTTCGCGGTAGTGAATGACATCTCTTGCTGGAAACATTGCTTCTAGAGGCGTAGAATCGGTATTGCGTTCGTGCTTCTATAAGAAAATTAGGTACCCATGCGCACACCGCCCTGACCATCCTCAATTTATCGGACATACCTCGGACAGCAGTTGAAGCAGGGATGTCAGTCTCGCGGGGAAACTCGCCAAAGCTCCAGACTCTGGAATCAGACATTCAGCGCTTGACTTAATCCACCCTCTTTTCTTGTGCAGGATGAGCATTATGGGACCATCTACGATTACAAATTTTTTTATTTCTCCCTTGTACGGGCTCCTGAACCAAATCTTCCACCGTGTATTTCGAGAACACCATTACACACAACTACTGGTCTGGCGCAGGTCGAACTTGAGTAGCGCACTTCCCTCTTGTGACACCTGATTTGAAAATCCGACCCTGGTTTTCACCACTCAGGCTTCTTTTCAATATCTCGAGAACTTCTTCTGCAGGTAGGTTCGCCAAATTTCACAGATATATAGCTAAAAGTACTAGCCTCCAAATGGTAGAGTAGCCCGCTGCTATATCCCCTTTGCTTTTCTGCCATTCCCCTATAAGTATCGGCACTTTTGAAAGCGATGACCTAATAGATTGCTGGTCCTACGAGCTAGCAGCGCTACCTGAATGTTAGCAGCAGTGTTACTTTCTCCAGTCCACTGAAACATCTTTTGTTTAGCTGTTCGCTGGCGGATGCGCTGGTGTGTCGGGATGGCTCTCAGTTTGTCCACTGGAGGTTGTTAAGAATTGCGTCCAGGCTGACAACACTGGACGGAAAATGTAAGTTTCTGGAGTGTGCTATGATCACACTTGGAGAAGGCGACGATATGAGAGTGTTTCCATCTGCAGAGGACGGGGAATAAAAGGAGGCTGTAGCCACAGAAGGCCTGCCGCCCGCCACCCGTCGTCCATTTTGACCGTAGTATCGGCAGAAGTTTGTACTGACTAGTTGAGCTGAATCTTTTGTACGATCTCGGAAGGTTGAATGGTCCCACCTTGCCTGACCCGATGAACCTACCACCACGAGTAGTCGAAGGTCTTGTCTCAAGTGAGAGGGAAGTTCGAACAACTTGTATCCCATGTGGAACCGAGTTCAAAAAATGGATTTTCTCTGATACAAGGTTTCGTTTCAGATCTACGAACGACGTAATACGACGGCTATGGCGTGAAGATGGGGTCCGCGCCTTCTACCGCGGCGGTCTGGCAATGTCTATACGGGGATTCATCGTGAATGCCGTGGTGTTTCTCGTCTATGAAAACATTTTCTCATTTATCGACACTTCGGCTGCCTTCGCCTTGGCTGCCTCCTGATCTCTTCCACACTCCTCACATTCCTTCTTGCTGTAGTATTTGCTCTACGACTTACACTCAAGGATAGACTAGTTTAGCTCAAAATATATCAGGGACTTAATCGATTCAAAAAGTTAAAATGGAACTACTCTTCGTGTGTATGGTGTGTTTGTGTGTGCGTCTGTCTGTCTGTCACGAAATTCATAACGAGCGTCGCAGAAAAATAGGACGACAGTTCCAAGAAGTGATATACATGGCAGGACGGGAACACTTTTGGTGGGTGATAGAATGTGATAGCACCTGATAAGATTCGATTAGGGGCCTCAGAAAGAGAGGTTGACCGAGCCCATAGTGCGGGACACAGTAACAGCGAGACATTGGTTCCAAGGTATGATATAGGACGTGGGACAGGAACATTATTGATGGGTGACAGGGAATGATGATGGGTGATAAGATTCGATAAGGGGCCTTAGAAAGGGAGGGTGACCGAGCCCATAGTGCGGGACACAGTAACAGCGAGACATTGGTTCCAAGGTATGATATAGGACGTGG
>MU913564.1:12430-27713 GCA_036418165.1 Cooperia oncophora | reverse complement strand
ATGAAACAGCTGCTGAGTGACACTCCAGACATACGTAATCTTTTGACTGTAACTGATTCGCAAATAAAAAAAAATATTTCTGAAAGAAGCTAAAGAAGCATTACCTTGCAGTACTCCGTTTCGACGATGAGGTGACTTTGGAACGATTGGACATAGCTGTAGAGCATGGGCAGTGTGACAACACTAGCGATTACGGCCGCGGTGGAGATGACGACCGCGAAAAACGCGACGCGGCGCATCTGGAGCTGCTCCTCGGTCTCCTTCTGTTCCATCGTGCGGCGATGACGATCCACAGTCGTCTAGTACGGTCTTTTATACTCCTGTGATGACCAGAATAAGTGAGATCGAGAATAACTGGGTATCGCCGACCATTCTCACACCCGCCTCCACACAACATCCCGGAAAGCAAGAGTGGCTGCGCCCGATCATCGCGTACTAGTGAAAGTGAACAATAAGCTGCGAAATGTTCGTTATCAAGGTTACCAGGAGGTGTTACAGACACAAGTGCTGGATTCCATCACCTGCAAGTCGCACCATTCCTTCTCGATCCTCTTATGCATTGAATAGCTCGAGTTCCGGGTGGGGAGGACGGTGCATAATTTGTACTAGAGATTGGTTGCTTCGACTTTATTTCCATTTTCAGCGTCACATTCGAGCAGATCTAAACGCTACTTTTAAACTAGTTTTCATTTTCATCAACTTGAAAGTATTGCGCGATTATCAGTAGAGCAGTTCTCATTATTCCCTTGGCGGAAATTCCATACATTTTATTTCGCAATAAATTCGAGGAATCCTCAACGGAAGGATCGTATTTGGACCTTGTGCAAAGGGGGGGGGGGGGCGTAGACAGTATTCGGGAGTCGGTAGTCAGGAGAGTTGCGACAAGGTGAGTCAGTTGAGGATAGAGGGTAGAGGCGGAGCTATTAAATAGGTTGTGTGAAAGACCCACTTTAGTGAGAACACCGCTTACACTATACGCTTTCCAGTTCTGTAAATAAATCCGTTAAAAATTAAGAAGCGATCTTGTAGTTTTATATATTTGTCACTGCCCTCTTTCAAAAAGCTATGTGTGAATGGAGTTTATTCGTTTATTTAATTTAGCTATGCACCCAGGGATGAGACGCATGGCTTGAAAAAAAGGAAAGAGACTCACTTAGCTGGTGGCACAATAGAGAATAAAAATTAATAAAAAGCCAAATACGAGCAATTCAGTTGTTTTTTCAAAGGACGCTATTTTGCTCGAAGATGAAGACTTCGCTCCACAGGAATAATGCTCAGTGGCGCAGTGGCGGACTTTTACTGATGGCTCACCATAAACCAGTTTGCAATAGTCTGTTTTGCACTGGGTAGCTTGTAAAAGCGTCCCCCAATTAGCCCGGATGATCGGCTGAAGTAGAAGTAAACCAGTATGGTCAAAATATGTAGCGGCTGTCTGATCTGTGAGGTCCATAGCCATGAACTGTCAGGTTGTGCTCATCTTTATTGAATTTCATACTATCAGTATTTCGTCTTAGTTGCAGCGTTTCTGTAGGCTTAAACAGCAGTCCGTCGGATACTCTTAGCAAACTCTACAGTAGAAGAGGCTAAAATACCGAAAGGCCTACATTGTCGCAAAAATAATGGCATAGAACGTTTCGTCAGGCGTCAAGCAGGTGACCCTCGCCGTATCCTCCTTTAAGTATTAGTTAGCCGAACACTATTCGCATCTCGACCACCTTAGGCTTCAAATGTACAAGCAGAAAAGTGTGGGCAGTTTTTGGCTGCTCGTTACTGTCGCTCGAGCTTTCCTCCTAGGTCAAGAAGCTCGTCCGCGCTCGGAATCCTCTCTAGGTCATCATTATTTTCGGGAGAGTCGGTGGTAAGAGGAAATATTCGCTTAAACATATCTGCAATAGCGAAGCTATTGTGCAGTGGCAAGCAATTTTATCCTGTTGTGAGATCATATGAGCCAGTGTTTTCGGCTACCTTGGGCAGCTGAAGCAAGTAAATTGGGTGTGTGGGCGATTCTATCGTCTGCTAAGTAGGTCGCCGCGCTGGTGGGCGCCGCGTACGAGTCCTGCTGCGTCGTGCTCGTTCAAATTGTTAAAATGATCATCAAGCCATATTGTTTATGTTAATGCCCTGTACTGCAAAACTGCCATTTTCCTATGATGATCAATGATTGTTTTTTCCGCATTCAAAAGTAAAGGGTGTAAGACTGGTCCCACGTTATTTGTTCAAAATTACTGATCCAATTTTGGGCTTTTCGGAACTTGTGAATACGCGGTCTTCGAGACTCATTTGTATGTCGGTAATGCAACTCCGGAATTGTCGCACCGCGCCGCCGCGCGAGACGCCGCGACGCGATGTGCGCGACGTGACCTGACTTGCCGACGATAGAATCGCCCGGGTCTCAAGTAAATTACATCAGGCTTCGGTTCTGAGGTAACGGAGAGGCGCCTTCACGCCAGCATTCGCCCTTTCGAGGCTTAAATTCGCATTTGACAACTGATTCCCGACTCGTCATAGCGGGTGGTCATATCCAAACTTCTCTCCGCACCCTTGCTGAAGTTGACATCTAAGTGGGCAAAATCATCTCGTCGATTCGTTGACAGCCTTTGATGATCGCGGGGCATTCTCGTTTGTAAAACCGGAACTTCGATTCCGAGACACTACTCAGACCTCTTTCAGAAATATTCATTCTTACCAGTGGAAGCTAACGATTTTTTGGCGCGATTTTGCGCCTAGTTTCTGGAAAGGACTTGTGCAGCTCTTCTCATCGAGAGGAAACCTATTCTCAAAACTCGACAAAAAAGTTCATTCTCCCAGGCTATTTTAATTTGGCGATAATTGTGCTCTTGGACAGGCCTCGACTGTCTATGAAAATTACATTTGCTTCACTATCACCCTTCACTTGTCGTCTTGCTGATAACTGGATTTTCAGACAAACGCTAGCGACGTTTCCCTACTGCAGTCCGGATTACTGCGATGAACCCTCCTCGCTCAGGACGTAAAGCCACTCTTGCTTTCCTGCAGAGTTACCATGAAGAAGTCTGGCTAGCGTTTGACTTGGTGTCTTGATATACAGCGGGATCCGCTCCTATTGAACTGTCATAGCCATGACAATAAAGAAAGATATTCTATGAGGAATCCCGGCAATTGGCAATAGTAGTGTTGAATTATCGCTCGAAATTTGCTGGATGCTCCAATAACTACGGTACTCTTTTGAATTTTTTACCAAAACAGGATGTAATAACGAGTGTGGCAGAAAAATGCGATATTTCACCTTTTATGGGATACGTTCTCCCATGATAATGATAATGATATGATCATCGTTACGAAGTTCAAAAATGGGTTCCTAAACTAATTCTTTAACATGCGTGACATGGCGCTCGAAACGCTTCTGGATCGGATTCAAGTTCGCAAACTGGTATCTTGATTAGGTCGAGCATGCGTTGGTATCGATAAGCTGTTCGCTGTCACCATGAAGAAGATCGTTTCTTCTGGTCTGTGAAGGGAAAATCGGTGGAAAGTGTGGGAAGGGGAGATTTTGGTGCACTCCGCTTATTCTTTCGCCTTTTTCTCAGAGCACTTTTGAGCATATGTGAATTATTTAGGAAATATAGAATTGCTGAATTACGCCTTGCAAGCTTATATTGTGAAGCTTCTATAGAGCTCGGCTTGAAGCTTAGTGGTGCTCGCACAGCCAGCGGAGACATTGTGTGTGCGCTTTTTCCGTTTTATGTGACACTGAAAGTGCAACAAGGACCGTTATGTTAGTGCTAAGCGAATTTATTGCGACAACCAACTATAATATAACACGGCTGATGATGCCTACTCCGTTTCCAGCTCAACGCTACACGATCAGCCAGGTGTAGTGCCGTGTGCGGGCAGTGAAGCAGGTCTCCATCGGGTCCCTTTCGATGCCGAGTCCAGCCGGTCCGAACGTTCTCCCTCACCTTCGCGTCCAGCGAATCGCTGCCGATCTTCTTTCCGGTCGCCAGGTGGTCGCTGAGGTCCAGGAAATGGACGCCTCCAATACGTCCCTTAGTCCGCGTTCTCTCTTGCGCCCTTAGACACAGGGGTCGCAGGCTGGTCCTGGTGGACAGAAACCGTTGTGACTTATGAATGACCATGTCCGTTCTTTCTGCTCCACTTCTTTTCCGTTTTAGTCCTGGTGTAGCCGGGCTCCGTCGCGCCGGTCGCAGCTGGTCCGACCATGCCGGGCTCTCCACGACGTCCATCAACTCCAGAAAGTCCAGGAGTTCCTCGTGGTCCTTGAGGTCCCTTGGCTCCAGCATTTCCTGTGGTCCAGGTGGTCCAGGTGGGCAAATGACGCATGGCTCTGACTGAAGTCCATCGGGGCTCGAATACCACCGATGACACGTCCTTCGTTGCCGTCCTTTCCTCTGACTCGCCGTCTACGGCGCATCTTTTCTCGTCATCTCCAAGGAGTCAGGGGCTCGGCAGGTCCTAGTAGAAGAGATGAAATGAATGGTACTGCTGTTTCTAAGCAAGCCATGTGAAGGTTCGCTGTTAGAATAAGCAAACCTATTTCGTACCTTGCTGGCAGGTGCAGCACTGTGGCTCAGGTTCGGCATTGACAACGGGGCCGTATCCGTTGCTTGGTGGAGGAGCTGGTGCGTAACCGTGGCCTGAAAGTAGGATCGTTAATTTCAATTTTATCTTACTGTGGCTACAGAAGTCTTCCTAAGTTTTGTCAATAATCGCTTTAATCCAGACGCCCTGCACCTACTTTGTGGGCCACGCATATCGAGCGCCAGCCACCGGCACCAGCCACCATCAGGCACCCACTGTCCGAACAGCCATCCTCTCTTAGCACGACCTTTGGGGGCCATTTGGTACATGCTGACGAGCATGTCACGGGAGCGCATCTGAAAAGTCTCATAGTATGCTGTACGGCAGTTTTGAAAATGGCTATTTTCAAGCTTACGGCGCGACAGAATTCAGTCTTCAGAGTTGACACTGCGCTTGGGGGCTCTGGACGTAGGCTGTATCAGGCAAGGAGTGGTAATCAGCTGACGCGATTACTGCCGCCGTGGAGACAAGCGATACCGCGACGGAAAGTGCGATGGAGCCGCAATGCTAAACAAATTTTTTTTTCTAGATGGTTTATTATAGTAGTGAGGCTTTCTTGGATCAACGGCGAACGACGCAGCTCGCTGTGTGAAAAGTGTGTTGGCGTCAAACTGGTAGAATTCCCTCTTACTCAGAGAAGTCCGGCACTTACCATTGGAACTTCGTATTGAGCCGCTGGCAGGACCGAATAGAGTCCATACAGGTTATTTTATCAAATATAGATTATGCAAAAACTGCGAACCTGCATTTCACAACAGCATACTTGATGAGGGCAGGTCGAATCTTTAATGGTGCAGTAGGGTGGAGTCTTGGTGGTGAGCTGTGAAGCGCCACCAAGAATCCACCTTACTGCACCAGCACAAAATTTACCTGCTCATAAGTTTCTTGTGAAAAGCAGGTTGGAGTTTTGCTTTCTATATTTGTAAATAACTTATAGACTCTATCGGACTACCCACCAGTACAAAATTTACCTGCTCATAAGTTGCTTGTGAAAAGCAGGTTGGAGTTTTGCTTTCTATATTTGTAAATAACTTATAGACTCTATCGGACTGGCCCCAGACTCCGTGATTATTTGTTCCAGTTTCCACGGAAAGTTGGCGGACTTTCCTGGTTAGTGATGGATAAGGACGCTGGAGATACTGCCACTGTAAAATTGGCGAGCCAAAGTGATAAAAACATTTCTACAGTCGCATTTGTAGTGAAATGCATAAAAAGTTTTCATTGAAATCTCATGGATACGTAGTACCCAGGCGCAGCCGTAGCCGTTTGTTCGCGTCTTAATCTTCTTTTTTTAGTGGAACTTTGCGCTCCAGTCCCGGTTTGTAAGTGGAACGCCCCCCCTCCCCTACCAGCCTAATTTCTTCCAGACTAAATTTACAATCACAGCAATCATCACCACGGAATAATGCATCCACAAATGAATTTATAAAGAAAACATACCGCTTGTTGTCCTCCCTTGCCTCCATAGCGAAGCAGGTATGAATGGCATGGAGAATGGCCCTTTATATATGTCGATAGAAAGGAGGGCATTGTCCTTGGAATAATGGGTCGGGAGGCGTCGCGTCCATCTTTACGTGCAGCGTTAAGCGATATAGGGATATCCAATAGTGCCATGGCCGAAGTGCTGTGTTGATGAAGACGGTATAAAGAGAGAAGAGAAGAATGGCCGTCGCATTAGGTGGATTACTGTCGGCGATCTCTACAGAAGAGATTTTTCTCTTTCGCATTTGAAACCTATAGCAAATATCCTCCTTCCGCGAGCGAATTTGTTTACAGGATGGTGTACAGTGCTAGTTCCAACCAGTGGTCTTTCATGAAAGGCACATATCGAGAAGGAGGTGCGAGAGCGTATGGTGCCACCAGAGAGCACTAGTTTTGTATGTGCCATCACAATTTTCTTCAATTCTCAATAATTTTCACTAGGGCAAAGCCACTTCGAACAGAATAGAAATAATGGGTTCATTTCACGTCCCTAGTCCTCTTACTGCCAAACGTTTTCCTGGCCAATTTGGCATTAACGTATCGACTTTCCATTAGCTGCCAATCAGCCATTTGGATGATCCGCCAGTGAGCGCTTTGTAAAGCGGACCTCATATGTAGGTATGCTCGTCCTCCACGTCTTGGCCGCTTTGAAAATTTTGAATCAAATGCCGCCGAAACGCCACGCAACGTTTTTTTACTCTTGATATGAAACATTGCCGTCATCCCCACATCATGTCTAAAATTTTTCCCAGCGCCTCCCGTAACTTTCCACCGCTTCAACCAGAGCAAGAATTGTCGCCAGACTGTTCTCAATACCCGCACCACCCGCACGGTGGAGACCTAGTTCCGTAGACTATGCAAGAGCAGAAGACATTTGATTCTGGATTTCTTCACATTTGAGTCATGGATTTCCTTTTTTCCTCATGTTACTCTTAGCTCCTCTTACACTTTACTGACTCCACGGCACTATTGAACTATTCCTACCCCAAAACCTGAAGAAAAAAAATTTTTTCACTGAATTGCCTATAGGTGTAATTCGACGTACTGATCACGGATTTCACATTCGTTTTAAGCGCTGGAGTCATCTGGCGATTTGGCGCCCACAACTTTTTTCACAGAAGTCGATGAAAATCTGCATGTGTGGGTTACTTGAGGTCCTGATTACGAATCTGACATTCATCTTTTTTGCGTTGGCGCCATCTGACGCCATTACGCGCCAATTCGGCGCCATAGTGCCCCATATGCAAGTTTTCATCAACTTTGGTGAAAAAAGTGGTGGGCGCCAAATTGGCGCATAATGGCGCCAAATGACGCCAGCGCTCGAAACGGATGTGATATTCGTGATCAGCGCATCGAATTACATCTATAGGCAACGTTTCAGTCAAAAAAGTTTTTCGCGAGTTTTTTTTGGGGTAAGAATAGTTCAATAGTGCCGACTTCGCTTGAAAACCCGGGCCGAACTGCGATCAGAATTTCTCCCTGAAGGAGATTCATTCATTCAACTCTCTCGGCCTCGGGTACCCTCACCTCCCGAATTCAGCGGCCACGCTACAGACGTCGGCGAGTAGACTAGTTTTGGCGCCAGCACACGAGCTAGGCCTTTCCGGGCCAAGCAAATGAATTACTGTTTAGAAGGTGAAACTACTTCTTGGGGCAAGTTTTAGTGAATTTTGCGTCCTGTGGTGTTTTACAGCCGCCACCTCTGCTGCCGGCGTCTCTGGACGTGATATGTAATGAACTCCCGTTTAGAAATCGAATAACTCTTCAACAGCTTCCGTAGCTAAATCTGCTCTCGTGGGAGAATTCCGATCAAAAGTCGAAGTGAACTATAAGCTTGGGAAGGGTGAATGTTGCCCGATGCTTCTTTTGGCTAGCGAAACGGGTTTCTATCTAGTGAACAGGCTAAGAGCGTTGCTGGTTAGCAGTTAGGCGCTCTTTGAAAAATCGCGGCAATGAGAGACCTGTTCTTTCAAATTATCTCGCCCTCCAGAGACCTATATCAGAAACGGAATGAAATAATGTGAAGGAGTCACCTGACGGTGAAATAGAGGGCAGTTCAGCATGTCCAACGAAAATATTCGAGTAAACGTTAAACATCAACATCTTTTCCTGCATTCCTACATATTTTACGTTTCCATATTTGTGGTGAGTGCGATGGCTCCCATGAGATCCTTATCAATCACGCGATAGGCGATCAGTCGGCAAGGGTCACGATTTCGATGGCGACGGATTAGAATGGTCCCAAAAGGACTTATATATACACAGTTTAGCTTCTACTCCTCAACTGTGCCCCCCCCCCGAAGTATGATTTAAGAGGCGGTAATGATTCAGGCATTTCGCACATTTTTTTTCGTAAAGAAGATTCGGTTGCAGAAATATCTTCCGAAGGGGGGGGGTCTCAATTCTTAATCGACAGAAAATACCATCCCTCATAACTTCTTGAGGTGAAGTGACACGTGAGATGATTGTTTCATGAAGAGAGTACAGTGAAACCCAACCTGAACATATCATTTTACACAATGGCATAACCGCATTGGTTTAGTTGTCCTGTTCTGTGTGGAGGTATTCCATTTGGTTAAGAAAATGTTCTGAAAAAGTATCAGAAGTACCGACTTGCAGTCCATGGCGATATAGGGAAGGTGTTGAACGACTCCTCCGGATCTGTTGTCCTATCGTATATGTCCCAGGCGAGTTGGGGCTTGGGATTCATTACCCCTGCTGTTTGAAGCACGTTTATTTGCATGTCTGTTATACCTCTGGATGTCACCCGCGTTTCTCATCTTTGAAAATCTCTCCAAAAAAAGAAGAAGCTCACCAGCTAAATGCAAAAGATTGCGTGCATCAAGGATTCGAACAGTTGACGTCGCAGACATGACACCGACTTCATAACTACTGTGTTACGAGGCTTGACATTGAAAAAAAACCCTCCGTAACTTTGCTCAGGGAGGTTCACAGCAGATATTGAAAACGGATTCGACCCAGCCTCCAAGGCCGCCTTAAACGACATACATTTCATTTCAAACAGCTGCTTCAACCTACCATTCTTCCCTAGTTAGTATGAACGCTGCCTTAGGAATGGGACATCGTACTCCATTCTTCACTCGGCTTTTCCTGAGAACGTGATTGGATACCATGCCTGAGCTATCCAGGAAACGAACACCAGGCTACAGAAACTAGCCAGAGCAAACAATTATATAAAAAGAGAGAATTAAAGCATGAGTGAACAATCACAGTCAGAGGAAACTCTTTGCACTCCTTCAGAAACTACTTCCAAATTCTTCCAGCGATGAATTTCGAAAATTCCATTATACTAACAAGTGAAGCAGGGAGCGCTCAACAGTAGCCGAACTCACCAGTTTCTTCTCAGTTCCTTTTCTGAACATAGCCTTCTCTAATCGCGTCTTGCACACAGGGTACAGCATCGCAATGTGAAACCAATAGGGGAGGGGATCATACTTAACTGCTGGGGAAGGGGGTGAGTAGTAAACGCATGGTCGGTGAGCACCAAACAGCACAAAAGTGTCATCGCTAGCTTTGATGGAGCTTAAGGGAAGCAGCAGAGGAAGTAAGAAAGACTACAAAATATTTAATCAATTGGCTACAGTTATAGTTAACATGGACTCGTAAATGGGGTAGATGACTAGGTAATAAGTTCCACGGATCCGTGCGTATCGACCTTCCAAAGCAAGCAAACATAAGCTTGCATGGACAAAAATCACCTAAAATTAGAAGTTACACCTTTCCACCACCTCTGCGTAGAAGCGTAATGCACGGCGCACACTCGGATTAAATCGAACGATGATAACCAAATCATGCTTCGACTCTGGTCAACAATACTGAAGTGTACGAATGAGTATCCTCACAATTACACAGAAGGAAACGATCTCTTGTATGACTAACAACCTCGCGCGAGGATGACCCATCTGAAATACCTTCTAAACTAGCGGATCTTTAAGAGTACTACAGGAAAGGGGAAATACTGGGCGTTGAGATGGTGTTTTTAGTTTCGCGAAAGATTGCGTTCTGTTATACTTATGGAGCATAAAAATCCGCCCGCGATTAGCCCCTAACACGTCAGTAGCCCATAGAAAATATTTCATGAGCGGGGGAGGATACAGATTGCGAATAGGTAGAAAACGCAACACAGAGAAAAGGTTGTCCTGTTGTCTTCCGTTTCCCGGAAGCCCTTCTCTTGAAAAGGTGATTATGCTTGGGAAGCGTGCCGTGATTCCCCCCTGGTCAACAGTCAATGCTCCAGCGCCATTTTGCGTTCGGGTCGCAGCGAAGGCCAAGTCCAGAGGCTACTCTCTCCCTCTCTCTCATTCTCTCTCTCTCTCTCTCTCCTTGAGAGATGTATGCGCAGAGTATGGTCGATTTTCCAGCTTTTCACAATAATACAGGCAATCTAGAACTAATTGATACAATATTTGCATGTAACTGTTGTCCTTGTTTTATTTAGGTGTTTCACCTGTATCACCTGTGCTCCCGTTGATCATCGAGTTCCTCGAGCGGGCGCCAGTAACGTCTCCATTCGTCCCTGCAACGTGCAAGAGTTGCCCAATGAACTCTCTCTGCTCGAGGGACACGATGAACTTCATACCATTCGTTCAGAGCTTTCACGAAGAAGTCTGACCATCGCGTAGGCGGTCGTCCAGGCGTTCGCTTGACATCCCGTGGAATCCAGTCGGTGATCGCTCTGGTCCAGCGGTCGTCCTCGAAACGCATGACGTGTCCGGCCCACCTGATCTTCGAAACCTTGGCAAATGCGGCGGCGTCTCTGATCTTCGATCGTGGCGGAGTGCGGAGCTCCGGATTCCCTCTCTCACTTGCGTGTAGCGGGAAACTCCGAGCATCGCCCTTTCGATGGCGCGTTGAATAACGCCGACCGCATGCTCATCCTGCTTTCGTAGAGTCCAAGTCTCTGAGGCGTACGTCAAGGCAGGAAGGACCGCGGAATCGAAGAGGTGGGCACGGAGCTTGGTGTTCTTCGTCTTCTTCGCTACTCCCTCGATGTTCTTGAAGGCTCCCCAAGCCGCTCGCTTCCTCCTGCTCAGCTCTGGTGCTAAGTCGTTCATCATATTGATTTCACGACCCAGGTACACATAGCTAGAGCATTCAGAGATGGTCGTTCCGTTGAGCGTGAATGGGGCATCAGAAACCAATCCGTTTCTCATGAACATCGTCTTCGTTAGATTCAGCCGTAGACCGATTTTTCCACACGCGCAGTCGAATTCAGCCAGCATTCGTTCCGCTTGCTCGATGTTTGGTGTTATCAAAACGATGTCGTCAGCAAAGCGGAGATGGTGTAGTTGCCGACCGTCGATCTTCACTCCCATGTCTTCCCATTCCAGTTGACGCATGACGTTCTCGAGAGAGGCGCTGAAGAGCTTGGGCGAGATGGTGTCGCCCTGTCGGACCCCTCTCTTCACATCAATGATGATCTCCTTGTAGAATGGTGAGATCTTGGTCGTGAAGTTGCTGTAGAGCTCACGAAGAATCCTGATGTACTGAGTAGGAATACCCTGGTTGCCCAGGGCTTCGATAACCGCTTCTGTCTCAACGGAGTCGAAGGCTTTCTTCAAGTCGATAAACGTGAGACATAACGGCATCTTGTACTCTCGCGATACTTCAATGAGCTTCGTTACCGTGTGGATGTGATCAATCGTGCTGAATCCTCTTCGAAACCCTGCTTGCTCGCATGGCTGTCCTTCGTCTAGTGTTCTTCCAATCCTGTTTAAGGATGACTCGTGTGAAAAGTTTGTAGACTACAGACAGCAGGCAGATTGGGCGATAATTGCCAATGTCGTACAGGTCTCCCTTCTTGTACAGCAACACAGTGCTGGTTTTCCACGAGGTGGGTACCTTGCATTCCGACAGGTAGCGCGTGAAGAGTCGAGCCAGAGTTTTGACGAGAACTGGCGGAAGATTCTTCAGATGTTCGGGTCTGATCGGGACCGGGTGCCGTACGATTCTTCACCGACGAGATGGCGTGTCGGACTTCGGAAGGGAGAACTGCAGGAACGACGTATCCATCCTGCTCCAAGCGGTATGGTGGCAGTGGACGTGGCTGTCAAAGAGATCAGAGTAGAAGTCGTGGATGACCTTCTCCATTGCCCTTCTGGATGCGGTGATTGTTCCGTCCGGACGTCGGAGGGCGGTCATCTTGGTCTTGCAGTTGGCGAAGTCGCGGCGGTTTTGCGGATGCTCTTCCCAGCCTCTGCGGCTTCCACCAGTACTGCTGCTCTTCTCTCCTTGAGGTCTTCCTTTATCGCTTCTCTGCATAGCTTCGCAAGCTCAGACGTCAGCTGGTAATTGCCTGCGGCTCGTGCGGCTCCACGTTGGCGAATCAGCTCGAGAGTTTCCAGAGATAGACGCTATTCCTCGTCGATGTTGTCGATTATGGAATCCTCCCAGAGCCCAGCGAGAGAAGTGAAGTGATCCCAGTTGATGACGGTCTTGGGGCTTCGCTTCTTGAACTTTGCGGCTCTCTCTCCTCGCATCGAAAAGCGGAATCTTGCGCGAAGGAGACGGTGGTCGGATCCCGTGTAGAACTTAGGGACAACAGCGACATCGGTCAGGCAAAACCTTCGATTGAAGATGATGTGGTCGATCTCGTTATGGAATTGTCCACCAGGAGACTCCCATGTCCAGCGTAGAGAGTAGGGCTTCTGGAACTGCGAGTTACCATGGATGGTATGGGTCGACATGATAAACTCAGACAGCCTTTCACCCTGCTCATTCCACTCCATTCCGTGAGTTCCGATGTGAAGTTCTTCAGCCGTTCTTCTTGGTCCGATCTTAGCGTTGAAATCACCGACGATGACCTTGAAGAAGGTATGATCTTCCTTGTAGAACTTCTCCAATTCCATATAGAACGCTTCGAGCTCATCCTCGTCGTAGCTTGATGTTGGTGCGTAGGCGACGAAGATTGTCAAAGCTGGAGTTGAACCACATCTTCTCAATCGCAAACGTCCGATTCGGGTCGTCAGATTTTCGTACGAATCGATGTTCATGGCCAAGTGCGTGTTGACGAGGACGCCCACACCGCCAACGCCTCTGCTGTCGCATGTTCCGAGGAACAGTTCTTCTCCAGTCTCGTATACGGCGTGTAGCGGGCGATGCCTCCTCGTCTCGGTCAGTCCGATGACGTCGTACTTGATCTTCCTGGCTTGCACATCTTCGATGTGAGCTTCCGTTGCAAGCGTCGTCGTGCGCTGAAATACAAGTATCGTGGCATTTCTATCTGCTGTGGCGACCCTTTTAATCTCCGTTGTCCCTGTGATTCTAGCAGCCTCGCCCGAGCGGTCCCAGCCGACGTCGCCCTGTCGGTGGTTCCCTCAGGTTCAGGGGAATGAGGCCCATAACTGTTACTGTTTTCGGCGAGAAGAAGTTTAACCACGCGTAGCTCGCCAGGCTCTGACGTGGCACCTCCTTTCCGCATTGCCCGTACGTTTTTTCGGAACAGTCCAAAAAACCATTCATCCCACGCCAACGATGAGGCTGCCATAGGTATCTGTGGGGGGGGGGCGGATAGGATTTGTGGGGGTTGGTTATTCATGTAATAATTTATATTTTCACCTACCAAAATTGAGATGGTCGGATATGTGTTGTAGAAGCACCCAGAGGTACTGATTTTACTTACATTGTCTTTATTTGCTGATTGAGATTTGTTCTCGATAGCAGGTGAATGTTTCCCCGTTCGTGAAATATTTCGGATGGGTTTCGGATCGGCTAGGGGTAAATGGCAAGCGGGTTTTTATGCTTCACACGAGGATTACTTATTTCGAACGCAATTTCATCAGGATTAAAATCGTCTTGAAACCGCCCTATCTTTTCTCTTTCCAATAAGCTTTACAGTTTTCCTGAAGACCCGCTAGTTCAGGAGATATTTTAGATGGGTCACAGACGCGCTACCCTCTGACCCACCCGAAAAATCGACTCCTTCTGTGCCATTGTGAGGATACACCTTCGGAAACTTCAGTGTGCCTTCAAATGAGTGAAAGAGGAGCTCGGCTATCTCTGATCGATTTGGTCCGAGTGTGCGTGCATTAGGCTCCTACGCAGAGGTGGTGGAAAGGTGTAAATTCTGATTTCAGGTGCTTTTATCCATGCAAGCAGATGTTTGTTTAGGGTTTGGAAAGGACAATACGCACGAATCTGTTTGAGACGTATTATTTAGTCATCTACGTACTTACGAGTTCATGCTATTAACTGATATTTATTTATTTATTTATTTATTTATTTATTCTTGCTATTCTTGCTATATTGCTAATAAATTTTTTATTATTTTGTAGTCCTACTTACATCCGGGTCTTCTGCAGCTTTCCGTCCGTTCTATCAATGACATTTTTGTACTGTTTGATGCCTAGCGAGCCTACTTTTGCGATACTCCCCACGTCCCCCGCGGCCAAGTACGAACCCATTTTTGGGGATTTCGCATGAAAAGAGGGCTGTTAAACGTAGCAGTTAAATCTGTAAAGAATACACTCATAATAATTTTCATTTTTTTTAACATCTTGACTTCCATAGCTCCACTCCCACTATCAACTGAAATGTCAAAGCATTGCCCGGCTCTGAGTGACCCTTGAGGTTACGACCCCATAAGCCACTAAATGTAGGACCGGAATTATTCGAAATCCTACCGTATCTTTTTCGCGGCGGGACACACGCATGGATTCTTGGCACGCTGGCACTTTGCCAGGCTTTCGCAATTGAGACTGCATTCACGTGTCTGATGTTTTTCTTCCTTCTATTAGCGACTTTATGCTTTTCATGCTTTTCTTCGCATAGTAAACTCTTCGGTAACACGCGGTATCGCACCAGTGTCATTTCCTTGAAACTTCTTCAACACGCGGTATCGTACCGGCGTCATTTCTTTGAACCTTTCTCCTCTTTGTGTTTTTTTTGCCCCTTCCTTTTTTTCTATTAGTAGCTTTTTTTGCCGATGTTCGCTATGGCATGGGTTCGAGTTACCAGTTATGTGATTTATACTTTTTCCAGAGACAAAATGAGCTGGCATACGGCTTCTGGGAAGAAGATCGCGCTATCGGTAAGTGATAAACTTTTTATGAAGGTAGCGTACTGTGTATTATGCTTGTTCCAGACAGCACCTCCAGAGGAATCCACAAATCAGGTGCGTTTTCTCCGGATTGTGTGACATGTAACCTTTTTATTATTTGGGTTATTTGATTACTTGTGATTCGCTAGTGGGAACGTAGTGGTG